>VZTZ01045143.1:229339-259299 GCA_013400955.1 Drymodes brunneopygia | reverse complement strand
TGGCACCGGGAGCCGGAGTCCCCCGGGCCGGTTTGGGGCCGGGGCGGGAGCGGGGCCGGCATCGCGGGATAACGCGGGGGGGCCTCTCCCGGCTCCCCCGTCACTGGAGGGCCGAGCCCCGGTGCGGAGCGGGGTCGGGCTGTGCGGCCCGCGTCGCTCCTCCGGGCTCGCACCGCACACGGCCCGGCACAGGGGCAGAGCCCGAACCGGCTTCTCGGAGAGCGAAAAGCGTCGGGACGGCAGGGCCGGAGGAGGTGCGGCCCGCCCGGGTCCAGCGGGGTTGGGCCGAGGCTGAGGCTGACACAGCTGCAGGGTTCCCGTGCGGAACGGGGCACGGCTGGTGCGGCTGCCCCGGCGCTCGTAGCGTTATGCTGATGGCAGGACTCAGAGCTGGGGCTGGGAGCCGAAAGGGTGGCCCGGGCGCGGCGGGGCTGGGAGAGCCGGCTGGGATGTGTGGAGCTGCGAGCTCAGGGCTGTCACACGCCTCTTGCGCTGCAACCGCAGCTCGGGACCTCCTGCCTGCCCCGGGCCCTGCCTCGGTTCCCGTCCCCGTGGTGGCCGAGCAGAGCAGTGCGGTTGTGCAGCTCGGGAGAACGAGCCGCCCGAGGGCTCTGCGGGGCTGACAGCGCTGCCCACCGCTCCTGCCCGCCGGGCTCCCGGCGCTGCGCTGCCCGTGGGTGGGTGGCTGCTGTCCCACGGCCCATGGGACACCCCCGCGCTCCTGACACCGCCACGGCACCGGTGTTGCGGCGGGCACTGGGAGGAGGGGCTGCCCTGGGCCCGCCCCCTGCGCACCTGAGGGACTGGCCCCGCCTGGTGTGCACGTCGGGAGCAGATCCCGCTCCCACCCTGACAGTGATCACTGTCACTGTCACTCCCCCAAGTGTTCTGCTTCCTGTGGATCTGTTGGAGCTGCTGGAGCAGCGGTGGCGGAGGACAGGAGGGGTGTGGGCCGGGTGTCCTCTGCCCTGGGCTGGGTGGTGACAGTTCCTGCAGTGGGAGTTCCCTGGGATGGAGCTTCGAGGGCTGTGATGGGGAACAGCCGGCTGTGGCGTGTGGGATGGTCACAACTCGTGCTGTGGCTGTGAGGGTGCCCAGAGCCATCCCCCTCCTCCTGTTGCAAATCTCTGCAGCGCTGATTTCCGCCTCCAAGGCTGGCTTTGAAATCGTTCCAGAGGAGCAGAGCCAAGTTCTTCTAACAGCCTTTCCAAACTGGCTCTTGTGCTGCTGGAGCAACTGGCCACTGTGTTGAACAGTTTTCCATCGGGCTATTGATGGTTGTGTGGAAGAGGGAGCAGCGAGGTGCCTGGTGCAGGGACTCTGTGAAGTGTTGTTGGTGCCATCTGTCATGACCCTGTGGTGACACCGTGATGATATGGCCTGTGCAATGCTGTCAGTGACTGAGCTTCATCCTACTCATGTCACTGCAGGGGATGTGGAGTCCCGGGGTCCTTCGAAAGCCCTTTCCAGTGACTCCCCCATTGCTTGTTTTGGGGGCACACGTGCAGGGTGTTCCAGGTGTGTCCCAGAGCTGAGAAGGCAGACAGAGAGCAGTTGCAGGGTTGCTTCCAGGGCAGCCCCGTGTTGAGCCAGGTGGTTGGAGTGTGCAGAGCTGTCCTGGGCAGCTGGTGACACTGTGCAGCTGGGCCTGACTCTTGTGCTCTGCCCTTGCAGGGAGATAAAGAAAGTTGAACTTTAGCTCTTGAGCTACTTTTAGCAGCTCTGCTCTGAGCTCTGGATGGCATGTTTACCCCCGCGCTTGCATCATGCTGTTGTTGGTCCTGGCCTTGTTGACTGCTCTCTGGCTCCATTCCAGAGACAGAGGAGAGGCAAACCACAGAGATGGGCAAGGCCGGCGGAATCAGAAAGGTTCAACTCTCAGATCTTTAACTTGGGCAAGGGAGGCTTCCTGTTGGGGGGGCTGGCCAGGCAGAGGCTCCTGCATTGGGTTCCAGGGCTGGCAGGGTCAGAAGTTCCCTGGTAGTGGTGCCTGCTGCAACAAGGAGTATCTTAGGGACCGTTTTTCCTCCAGGAATGTGGGAATGCCTTGTGCGGATGCCAGGAGGAGCTGGAGTTCAGTGCTGCAAGCTGCCTTGTCCTGCAGCTGTTTGTGGCAGTGAGAAGTGGCTGAGTTCCATCCAAGTGCTGCTGCTGCGTGGCAGCCTGGGAGCTTTGCTCTTGGCCCTGTGGTGCTCTCAGACTGGGGCTCCAGCACTGCCCTGAAATGCCAAGATTGTGGCTTTCAGGTGGAATATCTCCTTGGATCATGGGTCTGGATATGGCTTCTGGTTGGGTTTCTGCAGCCTGATGGGAAGGTCTGCCCATGAGCTGCTTGGCACTGGGCACTGCAGGGGCTGCCCAGGTCACTGCTTCCCGTGCCATGCTGCCACAGCACTGTCCCCCTCAGATCTGGAAACACTGGCAGGAGCCGGGCTGGGGCAGCAGCTGCTGCTGTTTCCGGAGGGGCTGGTGCAGCCCCTCCTCCCTGCCCCCGGTGCATGGCGCAATAGGAAGCGAGGAGGCTGAGCTGAGCTCACCCTCCAGGCGGGGCACTCCCTGCGGGGCTGGTGGGCTTTCACTCTTGCCTGGCCTGTGCTTTTGTTGGGATTTCCCCCCAGCAGCAGCACCACTCATGCCTCCAGGACCGAGTGGAAGGGCTGGGGCAGAGGGAGCACTCCCCGAGCTGCTGCAGCTGAGAACTGGCCACAAAGAGCTGAACGCTCTGTGGAGTGAGAGCTCTGCTGTGCTGCCTCACACGCAGCCCTGGCCCACAGCTCACAGCCCAGCCCTTGGTCTGCAGTGTCACAGAGGCACTGTCACATCAGCCAGGTCTGACTGAGTCTGTTGTCTGCAGGACCTTGCACAGCCACTGGCTCTCTCTTTTCGTGTTCACTCATTGCTCTGTTGAATCTAGGTTTGGTTCATGTGAATTTCCCTGAGGATTGCACCAGAGGGTTGGAGTTCAAGGTTAATGTCTTGTGGAGGCTGCTCCTGTCTTCGGGGCTGTTCACTGCTGTGAAGTTCTAAAAACCTCTCTAACTCCCATGTCAGTGCCAATGTCTGTTCCCTCCTGGTGCCTCAAACCAGAGGATGTTCCCCCTTTCTTTCCTCACACCCAGACAAATGGGGAAAGAGTCCCTCAGGAGAGCAGGCCTTGCAGTGATGCTGCATCACTCAGCGCAGGGACCTTGGGGAAAAGCAAACCGCTTTCTGCAGGGAAGTGACTGCTGGTGTCACGTGGAGCTCTGCCATCATTTGCCAGCACAGCTGGAGTCCCCTCGTTAGTGTGATTTCCATTGATATAAGTCACTTGAACTTGAAAATTGCTCCTTCCTTGTTTCTGTAGTTTCCTGGCAGTCTCCGCCTTCCGCACTTACTGTAAGCTCCACAGCCACTTCCCTGCCTCCCGGCAGGGCCGACCAGGAGTGCCTTTGAGACCAAATTAAAGCCTCATTCCTACCTGTTGCCAGTGACCAGCTTGCCTTCGTGCCAGCTGTTCTGGAGCACTGTGCCCTCGTTCCTTGGCTGTCTCTGTTTCTGGCCCCCCCAGCCCTTTTCAGAGGGGTGCAGTGGTCACAGCTGGGTCCTGGCAGGAGGGAGCCAGGAGCCCACTGGGAGCCAGCTCTGAGCCACGTGTGTTCCCATCCCTGCAGGTCTCCGGAGCTGGCCAGGATGGCGCAGTGGAACCAGCTACAGCAGCTCGACACACGGTACCTGGAGCAGCTCCACCAGCTCTACAGTGACAGCTTCCCCATGGAGCTGCGGCAGTTCCTGGCCCCGTGGATTGAAAGCCAGGACTGGTAAGGCCTTTTGAAATGCTAGTGAGGGGAACTTGCTCAGAACACCCACCTGCAGGGGCTCAAGTGGGATGGAAGAGCTCTGTCACTTTTCCTGGGCCCCTGGTGTGGTGGGACTGGCCTCCCTCCCTGGGGCTCATGTGGCATTGAGGAAAACAGGACTATGCTTGGAATGGGACTCTGTGCACTGTGTTAGACCCTGGGCCAGGAGAAGAGGCAGCTCTGAAGCAGGGGGATATCCTCATCCAGGGCTGGCTAACACTGACCTGTGTTGTAAATGGGGCTGACACAGAGCACTGATCCCTGGATCCTGTCCATGAGCATGTGGGACGTGCTCACAGACATCAGCTGTGCTGGTGTGCACTGTCTGCCTGGTGCTCTGGTCTACTCAGCCAGATGGTGATTAGTCACAAACTAGACTCAATCTTAGAGGTCTTTCCTACCTAAATGATTGTGTGATTCTGTAAATTGCACAGGGGATGGTGGGTGTGAGCAGAGACCCCCCTGCATGATCCCCTGCTTTGCCCCCTGCCCCAAGCCAGGCACTCAGGGCTCTCCCTCCCTTGTGCAGGGCATACGCTGCCAGCAAGGAGTCGCACGCCACGCTGGTGTTCCACAACCTGCTGGGGGAGATCGACCAGCAGTACAGCCGCTTCCTGCAGGAGTCCAACGTCCTGTACCAGCACAACCTGCGCCGCATCAAGCAGTTCCTGCAGGTGAGCCGGGAAGTGCCAGCTTGGCAGGGGTGGGCATGGTGGGGGAGCTGGTGAGAGTCCGAGCGATTCCTTGGCACAGCTCGCCATCCACAGCCCTCAGGGATGTGGAGATCCTGGGGGTTGCCTGGTGGCTGCTGACCGTGGGGTGTTTGACCCTTTACAGAGCAGATACTTGGAGAAGCCAATGGAAATTGCCCGCATCGTGGCTCGCTGCCTCTGGGAAGAGTCCCGGCTCCTCCAGACAGCTGCCACCGCAGCCCAGGTCAGTGGCCAGGTATCCCAGGGCCTCCATCCTGATTCTCAACAGCCAGGACACAGCCTGGGTGTTCTGGCTGGGTGTGGTGAGCTGGGTGCCCCCATCTATGCTCTCCCTGACCCTGTGCTGCCCCAGAGCTGATGCTGAAGTGAGCAGCCAGCCACCCCAGTGTGTGTTAGGGATGGGCTGAAAACTCTGCAGAACCTCCTCAGGCTGGGGGGGAGCATCCCCAGTTTACAGCCCTGTCCTTATGCCCTTCTTGTCACCTCTGCAGCAAGGGGGACAGGCAACACATCCAACAGCAGCTGTGGTGACAGAGAAGCAGCAGATGCTGGAGCAGCACCTGCAGGATGTCAGGAAGAGGGTGCAGGTATGCTGCCTGGGTACCTTCTGCTTCCCCCACCACGGTTCTTGAGTGCTTTGAATGAAACCACATCTCTTGCCTTGCAGGATCTGGAGCAGAAGATGAAAGTGGTGGAGAATCTCCAGGATGACTTCGATTTTAACTACAAGACTTTGAAAAGCCAAGGAGGTAATGACAGCTCATTAGCATCTGCAAACCACAGTGTGTTCCTGCAAGGAAACTTGCTGGAGAGGTGTTCCAGCCTCCACTCCCAGCGGGAATGTGCTCAGGCTCAGGGCATTTGCATGGTGATTGAAGAAACCTGGTCTTTTGTTTCTGCCACTGATGCTGCCCTTGAGGGAGCTGAACTGAGCCTTGCTGTAAGCACAGCAGTGGGATGGGGAGGGATTGGCCTCTGCGGGTGCAGGAAAGCCGTGGAGGTACTTGGAGGCTGTGCCAGATTCCTGCTTGGCTATAGGGAAGCCTGCACTTTGCCATGGAAGTGTTGTGTTGTTTTGGCACTTGAGAAAGTGGGAAGAGTCCATGTGTGTGGCTGAAGCTTCTCTCCTCTGCACAGACATGCAGGACCTGAACGGGAACAACCAGTCCGTGACCCGGCAGAAGATGCAGCAGCTGGAGCAAATGCTGACGGCGCTGGACCAGCTGCGCAGGGTGAGTGGGGCAAGTGGCCCTCCAGATCCCCCCCGGGTGCAGATCCCCCTTCTTCAGGGCCAGAGTTTGGTAGTTCTTGCATGGCCAGAACCAGAAGCAGTGCAGCGAGCACAGCTCTGAGCGACTTCTTCCTTGTCTGTGAATGTGAAACTTGCGGGTCTGTGGGGGAAGTCACAGGGTGCTGGAAGGTTCTGCTTTCTCTCTTGGCAGAGCATAGTGAGTGAGCTGGCTGGGCTGCTGTCAGCCATGGAATATGTGCAGAAGATGCTGGCAGATGAGGAACTGGCAGACTGGAAGAGACGGCAGCAGATTGCCTGCATTGGTGGCCCACCCAATATCTGCCTGGACCGCCTGGAGAACTGGTGAGAGCTGCCTGGGACTGTGTCAGTCCCCAGAGCAGTGCCACTCATACACCTGCTCTGGAGATGGGCTCTTGGTCTCTGGAAATGTCCTTGCAAAATGGTTTCTGATGCCTGCACGTGTGAATGTAACCCACTGCTTAGACTGAGCCACAATGGTGGGCACAGTGCTGGAATGGTGTCCCACTGTCCCCAACTCTGTGCCTGGGGGATTCTGAGGCTGCTGAAGAGTTTGTGGCTCTGGTGTCTCCTGGGCACGTGCAAGTTTTGTTTCTAATACACGGCCTAGAAAAATGCTCTGGGCCTGGAGCCACAGACACACTCAGTTCTTGACTGGTTTGGCATGGAGAGTGTCTTCTTGCCTGGGAAGATGAGGGCTCTTCAGGCTGGGCAGCCAGAGCTAATGCTGCTTCTCCCTGCTCCCCTAGGATAACCTCTATTGCCGAATCGCAGCTACAGACCCGGCAGCAGATCAAGAAGTTGGAAGAACTGCAGCAAAAAGTATCCTATAAGGGTGACCCCATTGTCCAGCACCGGCCCATGCTGGAGGAGCGGATTGTGGAGCTGTTCAGGAACCTGATGAAAAGGTGCTGAAGGCAGGCGGGAGCCACAGGCAATCCCAGTCGTGGCCATGGGTGGGTGGTGGTCAGTGAGGTCTGACTATGGTCTCTGTGCTGTTCCTGCAGTGCTTTTGTCGTGGAGAGGCAGCCCTGCATGCCCATGCACCCTGACCGGCCCCTTGTCATCAAGACAGGTGTGCAGTTCACCACCAAAGTCAGGTGGGTCACTGCCCCCCGCCCCAGGTGAGGGAGGGGAGCTGAGCAGGGAGGGCAGTGTGGGATCACTCTCTGAAGATGCTGCTGCAGGTGCAGCCCCCAGCTTGGCTGGAGAGCACTGGTGCTGGGAAGGGTTGGATACCAGCAGGATAGATCCCAGAGGGAAGATCCCAGCAGGCTGGAGTGCTGCCCATATGACTCAGTGCAGGGCTGGCTGGGCATCTGCCATGTTCCTGGAGGCAGCCGGGTTCTGGTAAATCCCGATGCGGGGGTGGGAAGCATCAGCATCCCTGGCCAGCTGCTGCTCAGCTGGGCTGTGTTCCCTGCCAGCCTCCATGGAGGGAGGCTGCTCTGACACTGGGCTCTGCCTGGAGCTTCCTTGTCCTCTCTGTGGAAGGTGTTTGTTCAGAGCCTGGTGTGGGCAGTCAGCAGCCCAAATGAGCTCCTCGGGATGCTCAGGGGAGCATCAGCACCTCCCTGGTTCTGGGACAGGTGTTGTGTGAAGGTGTGCCCAGGGCTGCTGGAGAAAGCTGATCCATACTTGCTGCCTGCCAGCTGTGCCAGGTGCCCTGTGGAACAGGAGGTGTTTCTGTACACAGGATGTTCATGCTCTGTGTCTGCTGACTCTTGTAGGTTGTTGGTCAAGTTCCCAGAGCTGAACTATCAACTGAAAATCAAAGTCTGCATTGACAAGTGAGTCCTGTGCTTCCCTTCCAGTAGCACTGGGTGGGCTTACTGGGATGGGACTGATTCCTGCTGCCCTTGGATTGGGCTCCATCTCCACAATGAGGGCCAGTGTGGCCCTCAGTTGAAGGGGAGGGTACAGGGTGGCACTGAGTCCCGAGGGTTCACCCACACGTGGGGGGAAGGCCTGTGGGGCTCATGGGTCTTGTGCTGGGATGAAGCTAGCACCTCACACAAGCTTGTCTGCATCAGGGTGGGAAGGCCACTGCTATGACCAGGTCTCTCTTTGCTCTTTCCTAGGGACTCTGGAGATGTTGCAGCACTTCGGGGGTAAGTGCACTGTTTGCTTTGGTCATTTTTCCTTGTTTCTGCTTTTATCCCTGGCAGACATCCTACCACACATTCACTCCAAGACAGCCCTGTCAGCCACACTCTTTCCTCTCTCCAGGTCTCGGAAGTTTAACATCCTGGGGACCAACACCAAGGTCATGAACATGGAGGAGTCAAACAATGGCAGCCTCTCAGCAGAGTTCAAACACCTGGTGGGTACCATGAGCTCCTGGGCTGCTCCTGTACAGCCCAGTGTCATTGTGGTGCTGCTGCAGCCTGTCCCTCTCTCTGCAGACCCTGCGGGAGCAGCGCTGTGGGAATGGAGGCCGAGCCAACTGTGATGTGAGTGTTGGGGGCCCTGGGAGGGGGACTGGCCATGGACAGGGGCAGCTGAGCTGGGAGGGGATGCAGAACCCCTGCCCAGAGTGGGGGGTCCACCAGCACTGATTGGCACATTGGCAGCTTACCATGCCAGCCTGAGCAGCAGTGCCAGGCCTGGTGGTCACGTGTTGGGCTGAGTGTGGGTGGCTTGTGGTGCTCATGGTGTCCCCTTCTACTCCAGGCCTCACTGATAGTCACTGAGGAGCTGCACCTCATCACTTTTGAGACAGAGGTGTATCACCAGGGGCTGAAGATTGACCTGGAGGTGAGACATGGGTCACTGCTTTCTGCCACCACAGGCCTGGGTGAAGAGCATCCCTGGGAGTTGTCCTCACCCATGGTCGCATCCTCTCTTTGCAGACCCACTCGCTGCCTGTGGTGGTCATCTCTAATATCTGCCAGATGCCCAATGCCTGGGCGTCCATCCTGTGGTACAACATGCTAACCAACAACCCCAAGGTAGGACTGGCTTGGAGAGGCAGCAGGGCAGGTGTCAGGATGGGGGTGTCACAGTGAGAGAGGGGAACTGAGGCTGGGGAGTGAGGCTGAGGCAGGACCTGGCCCTGCTCCTGTCCCATGTCCCACTCAGGGCTGTGTGTTCCCTCGTGCAGAACGTGAACTTCTTCACTAAGCCACCCATTGGGACCTGGGACCAGGTGGCAGAGGTGCTGAGCTGGCAGTTCTCCTCCACCACGAAGCGTGGGCTCAGCATCGAGCAGCTGACCACGCTGGCAGAAAAACTGCTGGGTAAGTGCTGGGTGACGTGGTGTGGTGTCCTGCCCATCCCTGTTGTCCCTTAGGGTGTCTCCCTGACTGTACACGTCATCCAAGAGTGAGGTCCTGTGTTTGGCCTGAGAGCTTTTGGCCTGAGTAATTTTCAGTTGCTTGGTTTTCTCCCAAATGACACAAACCCTGGAAATGGTGTCTTTGGAAGAAAACTCAATTTAAGTGGTTGTGTTCTTTTTCTCTTTTTAGGACCCGGTGTGAATTACTCTGGCTGTCAGATCACCTGGGCCAAGTTCTGCAAGGTAGAATTCCCTCTCTTCCCTGAGCACCTTCCCTTGGCTGTTCCCTTTTTCTGAACTGTTCTAGCAGCCTCTCTGCCTTTTCCTCAGGAGAACATGGCTGGCAAAGGCTTCTCTTTCTGGGTCTGGCTGGACAACATCATTGACTTGGTGAAGAAGTACATCCTGGCACTGTGGAACGAAGGGTGAGTGCCAGCCTGGAGCCTGTGGTTAGGCTGGATCTTGGAAAGGGTCCCACAGGTTCCATCCTGATGGCATGGGGTGCCTTGTCCATGTGCAGATGTGCTCTCCAGGGATACTTTTTGCTGATTCAGAGTGAAAACTCACCTGGGAATCCATAAAATGTCAGTGGCCAGGCTGAGTCCTGCTGTTGAGCAGAGCTGGGAGGGCTCACATCCTGGAGGAACTGTTCCTGCACCCTGACCCACACTTGTTCTTGCTTCCTCCTGCCCAGGTACATCATGGGGTTCATCAGCAAGGAGCGGGAGCGAGCCATCCTGAGCACCAAACCCCCAGGGACATTTCTACTGCGCTTCAGTGAGAGCAGCAAGGAAGGTGGCATCACCTTCACGTGGGTGGAGAAGGACATCAGTGGTACGAGCTCTCTGGCTTGGCATTCTGGGCTCCAAAGGGGGCTTGGACCCACTGATAAGCACTTGTCCTTTGTCCTTGTCCCAACAAGCTGTCTGCCTGGGTTCACTTCTGAGCCTGGCTGCCCTTTGCTGGTCTTTGCCTTCTGGGTGTCTGTGCCCACGTGCTGCCCATGGGCGCAGTTGCTATGGCACTGAGCCCAGTCCTGCCCCATGGTCTGCTGTGTGCCGGGTAGGGCTGATCACAGCCCCAGGCCCATCTTGTCCCTACTGCTCTGGGGGTGTCTGAGGGCAGCCCTGCCTTTTTCTGTGCCAAAATTCTCCTTCCTTGCACAGGGAAGACACAGATCCAGTCGGTGGAGCCTTACACCAAGCAGCAGCTGAACAACATGTCCTTTGCGGAGATCATCATGGGCTACAAAATCATGGATGCCACCAACATCCTGGTGTCCCCACTGGTGTATCTGTACCCAGACATCCCCAAGGAGGAGGCGTTTGGAAAGTACTGCCGCTCCGAGAGCCAGGAACACTCGGAAGCGACGGACTCAGGTAGTCGTTGACTTTCTGTGGCTCCTTTGTCACAGGGAGGCTCCAGGGATAGCGCTGGCTGTCACCAGCCAGGACCCTGTGCCATCCCTGGAGGGCACAGCCACAGTGCGGGACCAACCATGGGGTCCCATGGGGTATGGGCAGAGGGTGGGGTGCTGCCTCTGTTCCAGGAGGCAGAGAGAAGGATTCATCCTTGGGTGGCTGATGACAAAGCTTCTGCCTCCCTGCAGGTGCTGCTCCGTACCTGAAGACCAAGTTCATCTGTGTCACCCCGTGAGTGTTCCTGGGGTCAGTCTGTCAGTACTTGGGGGGTGTTTGTGTGCTCAGCCTTGCTTGAGGAAGAGGTTTCCTTCCTTTCTTTCCACCTCTGAGCTTTACTTTGTTACTGTGGGGTTCCCAGCCTGGGGTGATGGTGGGGGCTGAGCCAGGCTCCGGCTGCTGCCCAAACCACAGCCCTGTTCTTCCCCTCCGGGGCCCCCTTCCTCTGGAGAGCTCTGGGGGCCGCTGGGCCATGCCCGGGGGCCCCTCAGCGGGTAGAGGGGGGTATTAGAGAGCTCTGGCCAGGCCCTGACTCCGGAGGTTTCTGTGCTTCTTCTCCCTCGGACAGCACCTCCTTCAGCAACACCATCGACCTGCCCATGTCCCCGCGCACCCTGGACTCGCTCATGCAGTTCGGCAACAGCAGCGAGGGCGCAGAGAGCAACGCGGGCGGGCAGTTCGGTGAGTCGGGGGGGGCTCCAGGGGGCCCTGGCTGCGACCCCGCGCGGGCCCCGTAACCCCCTGGCTGTGTCTGCCCGCAGAGTCGCTGACCTTCGACATGGAGCTGACCCCAGAGTGTGCGTCCTCGCCCATGTGAGGGGCTGCGCCGGCACGTGGGGCCCTCCCCGGGCTCGGCATTCCCACCTCCAGAGCTCTCCCCTGGATTTGTCCCGCTCGGCTGCAGCTGCTCCGGGAACAGCTGGGGGCTGTGGTCCCCGAATGGGTCAGGTCCTCACCTGACCCAGCAGAGCAGCCCCTCTCTGGGGTGGTGCCACTCGTCTCTGGGGGAGGGGGGATGAACCTTTTTCTATCTCCTTCCATAACAGTTTTTTTATTATTTTTGCTCATTCAAGTGCCTATTTGCCTCCGATTGCAGCCACAAACAAACGCTTCCACAGCCTTGGTCTCGCTGCTGGAAGCTGCTGCCTTGAGTGCCCGCACCCAAACCCACAGGACCCTACAAGTCTGGAGCTGCAGAGGAGATTGGCCATGTGGTGGGGTCTGCCCTGCTGCTCCCAGCACCTCCTAGAGCTTGCAGGGTGCTGGGGTGGGTCCCCTCTGCACCTGCCTGGCCCTGATTTTGGCCAGGATGACCAGCACAGGGCTTGGAGCTGCAGGTGGATGTATCCAGGTGCTCCCGCCCTGGACTCAGCAGGCACTGCCCCTACTGGACTCTGCCTGGGTTTGCTGAGAGCCCAGAGGTTTGGGAGCTGCTTGTGCTTGTCCCCAGCTTCCTGCTTCAGGCACAGTGGTCTGGTCAGTGCCAGCAGCCCAGGCTCCTGTTGGGATAGCTGGTGTCCCTGGGGTAGGGCAGTGCTGCTACCCAGTACTGGCACCTGTGTATGAACAGTGTGTGCAGCTGTGGCCCATTTTGGGAGCTGGGAGAAGCCACAGGGGCTGCCCTGACTTCCCTGTGGCCAGGCTGGTGCTGGAAGCACCATCGTGTCTCCAGCACTGTGCTGAGTTAGACCAGTTTGGACTCTGGGGAATTGGTGGAACCAGCATGGCTGACAGTGGGGCACCTGGCCTGTCCCTTTCTCTCTGAGTTGTGAGGGGCCAGGCGTGGGGTCTGCAGCTTTTTGGGGGCTTCATGTGGCATTTCTGTTGGAGGTTGGCCCTCACAGTTAAGGTGGGAAGGGGCAAGAGTTGAAGGGAGCAGGCGGATGTGAGGAGAGGAACCTGCTGTGGGGCAGCACAGGACAGTGACATGGGTGTTGTGAAGGGCAGGTGTCCTGACTTTTGGGGGGGTTGATGGTTGTGGTCCTGTATTTACCAGAATTGGGGGAGCTCTCCTGCTCTTTCCTTGCAGTGGGCACCCAGACCTGGATGAGCAGTGGAGGGGTGAGGGAGGCAGAGGGAGAGCTGGTCCCCCCAAGCTGCATCACAGCTGGTGGGCAGGGAACCAGAGAGCAGGGGGGAGAATCCCCATGACTGTGGAGTCTGGGTAAGCCCCTCCAAGCTGTGGGAGCAGGATGGGGTGTCCATGGCTGGCCCTGGGGAGGATGCTCAGGGGCGATGAGGGCCCTTTGCCCCTGTGCTTGCTCTCCATAGCTGCCTCCAGCCGCAGTCCCTGGAGCCCAGCAGGGCAGCATTCAATACTGTAAAAAACTTTATTTTTTTGTATATTTTATTGCTGTATCTACAGGCTTTAACTTTCTCCGAAATAAAGGCCCTGAAGCGACATGCTGTGGGGTGTGAGCTTGGCTCTGCCTGTGGCACCCGCCTGACCCTGCTCCGGGAACTGGGGCCTCCGTCAGCGAAACGCGGCCCCGGTGCCGCAGCTGCGGTTTGCTCAGTGCGAGCCAGCCCCGGTGCTGCCGGCACCTGCCCGGCACGCGTGGGCTGCTGCCCCTTCTCGGGGCCTGCAGGGCCCTTCCCGGGGCATGCGGGGGGCAATTGCCGTGTCCCAGCCCGTGGTTGCTTTCTCTGCCCTGGAGACGCGCCTGGGTCTCCTCCGCTTGTGTAAAGGAAATGCCGGTGCCAGCGTGGGAGGACACGGCTGCACTGGGGCCCTGCTCTGGCTGCTCTCAGCCCAGCGTGTCTGGGGCTGCACTGGGGCTTCTGTGAGTGCTCCTGCTCTGGGGTTCGATGGGCTCTGCTTGGGGGTGACTGGGCTGGAGCCGGGGCTGGGAGCAGTGGGTCTCAAACTCTGCAAGGCAAGGGCTGGATGGGCGTACGAGGCTGGGAGCTCTGGCTGGTGACAGTGACGTGCTCAGCCCACAGGGACCCAGTGGATCCCACTTGCACCCCTAGCCCTCTGCAGCACCATGGAGAAACAGGATCGTTCCAGGGTCTGTGCTCTGGTGAGGCTGAGAGGGAGAGATTATTTCTCTGTCAGAGCAGGATTAGGGGGATTGTTCATGCGGGTCATGTGGGACTGGCTGTGCTGGATGGTTTGAGGCGCTGGAGGTGCCCTGGAGCCTTCTCTGCCCTCTCTGTGCCCTAGAGCATTGTGCTCAGGTCTGAGCTGACCACATCCCTGCAGGACCCCTCCATTTCACTGTCAAACCAAACCAGGGTTCTGCCCAGACCCCACAAACCCGTTCCTGCTCCCAAGGCAGCTGTGTTGGGATCATTGTCTGCCTCAGCGGTGCAGCCCAGGGTGCTGTGGGTGGGGGGTAAGCTCACAAAGGAATGAGGCCCAGCTCATCAGCAGGGATCCCCTTCTCCTGCCCTGGTGGGTACCAGCTCCCCTCTGGCAGCACCAGGATCAAGTTGAGAAGCCAGAATGGAGGCATTTTCTTACACCCATCTGCAAACCCTGGGGTTGCCACAACCATTTGGTGTCAGGAACATGATGTCCCCCCTACTCCTGTGGATCAGGGGTTTCTTATCTCCCTGAGTGCACTGCATCCTTCTTGGAACTTGCCCCGCTCAGCCAGGGGCCAGCCCTGAGGAATGGGGTTAAGGGGACACTGCTCCCATCTCGGGGTTCCTGCTGTCAATGCTCTGGGTGGCAGCAGGCTGGGAACTCCTGGAGCCTGATGTGCAGTAGGGGTGAGTGCCCAGGGAAGGTCCCTGTGCTGGGCTGGTGAAACCCCTGCCAGCACCAAGGGCAACTGTGGCAAGGGACACTTGCCAACATCCTGTCCCCCTCCTTCTGCCCTGCTGCAGCCCTTGCTTTCTGCCTGTGCTGTGCTGGGGCATGAGGTTGTTTGTGGCTGCAAAAGGAGGTCACGGGGTGGCTTTGCTCCTTGTCCAGGGCCACAGCACAGTGGGGAGGAGTGGGGATGGTGTCTGAGCCAAGCGTGCAAACGGATTAGGGGTTTCCAAATGCAGATAATCCGCTTGGGATGCGGACACTTGCGTGACGGGCACAGGGCCGCCCTGTGGGGATGGGCAGCCACCTGCCAGGGCAGCCCTGGACCAGGGGCAGTCCAGAGCAGGCAGCTCATGTAGGGTCCCACTGATACCTGGGGTGTCTGAGCTGTGCAGTATTGACAGTTCCTTGGGAATAAAACAGCAGACAGGGATTAGAGAGGCCACAGTTTACCTGCTGCCCCAGCCCCATTCCCAGGGCCAAGCAACTGAAGGAGCAGTGCTGCAGTGAGGGGTGGGAGGCAGAGACCCCAGGACTCAGCTGCCACCTGCCCAAGGACCTGCCAGGGGGTCTCCTCTGCCCTCCCAGCTGCTGGGTAGGGTCTTCCCACAGCAACATATGCTGAGCTGCAGAGCACATGCCACTGCTGCCCGAGCCAAGAGCCATCCCAATCCCTGCTTCCAGTGCTCGGAACACAACAATCAAATATTGCATCACACTCAGATTAATACACAGCACAGCAGAGCCAAGCAGTGGTGGCTTCCACTGCCACATGTGGCAGAGGTCAGACCCAGAGCTCCAGCATAGCATGATCTCCAAAATCACCACCTCCCAGCCATTCCAGGAGGACACAACCCGCCTGTTTCCCGACAGGTGTCCCATCCTGGCTCAGAATGCAGCATTTGGCTGTGGTGGCACCAGCACTGAGGGCTCTGCTCATCACAACACGGGGTGAAGGGCCCTGGCCCTGGTGCAGCCACTGGACTGGGCTGACCTGTGGCAGCGCGTTTGTGGCAGGAACGGCTGGGACTGAGTGGTTACTGTGGCAACCTGAGCTCTGCAAGGGAGAGCAGGGATGCGGGGAGAGGGCAGGGATGCATGGGGATGTGCAGGACTGTTGGGATGCCAGCGTGGGGTGGGGAGCCAAGTGCAGCCCCCAGTGCATGCACTCCTGATACCCCCAGCCAGCCCCGGCACTGGGTTGGGCACAAGATGATTGTGTCCTTGGTCCCAGCTGGGTTGTGGGTGCTGCAGGGCCCCCCTGTGCCCCCTCAGGTGCAGAGATACTCACTGAGCTGATGGGGGGGTTCTGGTGCCCTCTGCAGACCCAGTCGGGCTCTCGCTGCCTTGGGTGTTTCAGCAGCAGAAACTGGGTGTTCTGTCCCAGCTGGAGGAACTATGGAGGAAACAAAGAGTCTTCACCTAGGCAGTGGCACTGCTTGGCTGCTGAGGCCAAGTGTTTGCTGGGTTCTTCCCAGCCATAATCGAGTGACTGGAAGCAGAGATTTCCTGTAGAACTTCCTCCTTGGACAAAACGTCATTTCCATTTTCTGCTGGAGCAGACCATCCCGTCTTACTGGCACTAGGCATCATCAGGCTGAGCCTGTGCCAGTGATGAGCTGCCCTGGTGCCCCCACTTCCCCCTGCCCATGGCTCCAAGTGCTGCCCATGGGCTGGGCTCTGGCAGGGGCTGTGCTGCTGCCCTGTCCCCTCGGCTGCTGGCCTCACTCTCCACAGGCTGCCTCTTGCACCAGCACCAGGGCTGGAACCCCGCAGGGCCCATCCGGACTGCTTCTCCAGTGGGACCCTTGTGGGAAAACATGAATCTGTGACTAATGTGGGGATTCATCTGGTTCACATTAGCCGGGTTGGATTATCACAACAGGGTTTTGTGGCCTCAGCACGGATCTGGGGGTGTGAGGGATGCAAGGCAAGGATGGGATGGGATGGGGCTGGGCTCCCCCATGAGACATCCTGCTTCCCAGTAGGCAGGAGGGGATGGAGCTGAGGCTGTGTCCTGCCCGCAGGTGACGTGGTTGGGCGTTTGTGCCCTGCCCAAGCCCAGCACCCTGCACATCCCAGGAGCAGCAGGGAAGATTGCAGAGGAGCCTCGCATACAGGATGTGCCCGGAGGGCAGTAGCCAGAAGCATCAGGACCACTCCAGAGCCGCCTAAATAAATGTTTCCACTCCTGAGAAATAATTAAGACCCTTGAGATGCCACTTAGAGAGGAAGGCTGTTCCGCCTGCACTCTTTGCGCTCCTGCTCCAAACACAGAGGCAATTTTCTCGGAAATCCATTACGAAGCTCCAGGCTGCCTCTGTCCCCGGAATGCACGGCGTCATTCGGCATCCTGCTGAGCTCATGCGAGGTGACCATGCGTCCGGCTGCGGCTCAGCCTGCATAATGCTCACCTTCCCAGAGGCTTCCCGAGACTTTCTGAGGACCAAAGAGAGCCAGAGCAGAGCTACGGCTGCTTCGGGTCATAGCTGGGGTAGAGCTGGGGCAGTTCCAGGGCAGATCCAGGGGCAGCCTCTCCATCGGTCACTGCTGCAGTCACTGTTCTCTGTTCTTTTCCTCTGGAAGAATTTCTCCTGGGTAACATCCCCAGTCAGCTCAGAGTTTTCGTTGGGACCTAGTGAAAACAAATTGTGATTGGATTGGATTGGGTTTTATTGGATTCCATTTGCCCTCTCAGCATGGAGCACTCTCCACTTTCTCTCCCATCACTAATTTATTTTTCCTTTTTTTTTTTCCCCTTCCTACCAGAAAGGGGAGGAAGAAAGGAGGGAAGTGAGAGGGAACGGAGTCTGTTCAGTGACTATCTTCCAGCTCTCCCAAGCAACGCGTGGCTGTGCAGGTCTCCGGCACAGGGAGCGCTGTGTCCCCGCGATCCTCCAGATACCCCTGGATCTGTGGTGCCCAGAACAGAGCCCCAGCAGCCACAGACATTGTGTGTGACCTTGATTCCCTGGCCCGAGCAGCCAGTGCCCGCCTGGCCGGCTGCGCCGATGGGTTATGTGGGCCAGGGATTGTGAAAGCCGCGTGTCCGCGTGATGCAACTCACCAGAGCAGGAGCGTCCCGGCCGAGGAGGGCAGGCAGGCACCAGGGCCCTGCGCTGCCTTCTCCGTTCCTCTTATTTCGTCTCGGTGAATACAGATAATGTGGGAGCTGCTGGCTTCACGTTAGGCGCCTGTTCCTGCTTGCCAGGGTCCCAACTCACCCCTCTGTGAGGTTTGGAGTGCCCCAGGAGCGCTGGGAAGCGCAGTCAGGGCTCTGCTGGCAGCGGCTCAGCAGCGATGTGTCAGCCTCTGTGCGTGAGATTCTCCCGAGCGGGTGAGCGCAGGCGGCAAAACATTTGGTGGGAGCTGGGGGCTGTTGGGGCTGGAGTCACTCATTCGGTCATTCACCAGGGCTGCCCCAGGCACAGAGTGAGGCTAGCAGGTTGGAAAGCACCGTTTTGTGGCTGGTGTTCGCATGGAGCAGGTGCTGGGCTGGTGCCTGCCCTGTCCACAGGTATTTATCTCTTGTAAGTGTGGAGCTGGATAAAGCAGCGAGGAGCCCAAGCTGGAGCCGGAGGACTTTTGCACAAAAGCAATAGATAAAAGCAGCAGAGAGGTGGGAACTTGGGGCTGTGCTCTGACACCGTGGCCAAGTGATTTGCAATTGCTGGCGCATCAACTGTCTGACAGCGATCCCGTTCCAGCACTGGCACAAGGAGAGACGAGCCCGTCCTTCCTGGTTTCCCATCGGGTTCCCATCGGCTGCTTCCACCAGCCCAGAACAGGACAGGGACCTGCGTTGGCTGAATTTCCCTCCGGAGTTTTTTCAGGCCACAGACAATGAGGTGGTAACGAAAGTGAAAGCCCAGGAGATCCCATGCGGCGGCTGCGAGCGCTGGGGCAGAACGAGCACACCCAGTATTGCTTCCTGCCGCCGCCTCTGCCCATCACCGCACGGTAGCCGCGCCCCGGGGTGCTCATCACCCGGGGTACCCCGCTGCCCTGGGCCGCCAGTGCTGCCAGGAGGAGTCTGTTCTGGGTGGCAGCTGTGCAACAGCTTCTCAGGATGGTTTTCTTATGGCCACAGTCAGCTTTCACTGTTTGAGCAACTGCAGAGGAATTGGCAGCACCTTGGGTCTCCTCACAGCTTGCAGGGGGTGTGGCAGCTTGGAAGAGGGGGATGCAGTCTTGTCCCAACAGGTGCCTGAGGATGTGGCAGCGCTGGGAATCTTGTCCGTGCCCGTGGCTGCAAAGTGGCAGCCCAGGCCTGCGGTGGGAATGAGCACCATGCAGCCACGGCTGCTTCACACGGAGGGCCCAGTATCAGCACAAGGCGGCCCTGCAGCCACGTCTGCGGCCACCTGGTACTGATTCGGTCACTCCTGCTCCCAGAACCAAGGCCTGGTGCTGCTTTGGGCTTCCCCAGTACTCACTGCCAGATTCTGGTGCTGGTTTGTGTCCTGCCAGAGCTGCTATTGCTGAAGCCTGAAGCTGGTTTGGATTCTGCCCGTACCTGATGCTAGTGCCACTACTCACTTAAGACACCCTGTGCCATCACCTCGTGCTGGTGCTGGTACCGGTTGCACTAACATGCGCTGGTGCCTGGTACCGTCACCCAGTGCCACTGCCTGATGCCATTATCCAGCGCCCGGTACCGGCACTGTCACCCGGTGCCCGATGCCCAGTGCCGTCCCTCATTGCCATTACCCGGTGCCGTTACCCATTGAGCGGTACCGCTCCCGTTACCCGGTGCCGCTCCCGGTGCTGGCGGGGGCAGGCGGGGGNTGGTGCCGCGGCGCATCCCGGGGCGGGGGCGCTGCTCGCCCGGCAGAGCGGGGCCGGTTTTCGCACACGCGGGCTCCGCCGAAGCGGCGGCCGCGGAGGGCGGCTCTGAGTCCCGCTCCCGGGCCGAGGGGGAGGATCCGGGACAGCGCGAGGCGTCCCTTGCAGCGGCGGAGGGGTCCCGCCGCAGGCAGCACACCGGACCGGGATGGCGGGAGCGGGAGCCCCGGTGCTGTCGGTGGGACACGCGGCTCCGCGCCGCGGGGCGGGTGGGATCGATCCCCGGCGGGAGCGGCGACACCACGGGGACCGCAGTGCCCAGTGGCCTTTCACCCAGCTCGGGCGCGGCCGGAGACTGCGAGCCCTAGGGAGCCGCAGCCACCTGTCCAGCGGGATACGGAGCTGTCAGGGCTCCGTGCCCGGCCAGCTCCGGTTCGTGCCAGGCCGGCCCCGGGCGGTTCCTGCCGAGCGGCTCCGGGGCTCCAGTGCTCAGCTTGCACCGGCACTGCTGAGCGCGCCCTGAGCTGCGGTGACACCACCGATGGCAACTCTGTGGTGCCGGGCCGGGGCTCGTTCAAGTCTCCGTGTGCCGTGCTGGGCACCCCGTGTCACAGGGCCGGCGACAGGCGGTGACCAGCAGCAGTTTGTTGACAATGTCTGGGGCGCGTTGCAGAGGGGAGACAGGACTGGGCTCAGGTTTGCCCATAGCAGGGGCATGGCACACGATGTCCCTGTGGTGCGGGGAGCTTGGTTAGAGCAGGACATTCCTGGTTGGGGGCTGGCTCAGTGTGCTGGCTGCCTGCGGCCAGCCCGTGTCCCTGCAGTGCTCGTGCCGGTGCCCAGAGCAGTGTGAGCCCCAGCAGTGGCGTGTGAGGGGACACTTAGTGCAGGCATCACGAGGTGCTCTGCAGAGCCTGGCCCCACTGCCGTGGGCACTGGGAACCAGCCCTCCATGGTGGGAGCTCTGCCCTCTGGGTCCTGACTCCTGGCCCAGGCCCTTGTGCTACTGAAGCCATCAGGATCATAGCCTGACCTGATGTGGTTCCGAGGTGCTGGATGTGAGGATGGAGACTGTCTCCCTGGGTTTTTTAACTGTTCCTGGGGAGCTGCTCATACCTGGGGCTGGAGAGGGCTGGGCTGTGCCGTGCTGTGCAGTGCTGTGGGTGCAGCATGAGGAGGAGGAGGAGCTCTGGTGTGAGCTGAGAGATGCCAACAGCCTGTGTGCAGGGACATGGCTTGGGAGCAGGGTGTGACAGGTGGCTGTCACCCACTCTGTGGTTTGTGGCACTTTGACAGTGCCCTGCTTCGGAGGTGTCCAGCCCCTAGAGTTGTCACTAGAGCCACCCCACCAGGTCTGCTGCACCTGCCGTGTGCCAAGACCAGTGCTTTGGGATTGCAGGATTGGGGATGCTGCCACCAGACAGGGAGCTGCAGTTGGGGATGCTTAGCACAGGGCACACAGAGCCTCTGGAGGGACCTTCCCCTCTCGCAGCAGGGGAAGTGCTGACACCAAAGTGACTGCAAAGGCTTTGCCATGGGGTTTCCCAGCTCTCTCTCGAGTGATAGCAGAACTCAGATACCCTGCTTGCAAAAACTCCCTGCTCCCTGCACTCCCCTACGTCGTGGGCGGCGAGTGGCGACTGTGTTGGGCCGACTACAGTGAAACGGCCCCATCAGCTGGGAAATGACTTTCTAGTTTGCAAGGAATGACTGTGAGCTGGGCTGCACCCGACGGGCTTCACGGCAGCCCTGGGGAGCCAGGGGGAGCCCAGGCACAGTGAGATGGCAGGCGGGGCGAGTGGGACCTCCCTGCCATCGTCATTGGCATGCCCTGGGTACCTGCGCTGGAGGCCACATCCCTCTGCCTGCCCGGCTGCGGTGACTCCAGTGTCCCACACACTGTGGGTGCTGCCCTCGGAGCAGCCTCTGCAGGGCAGCCAGGGCATGGCAAGGGTTAGGGTTAAGGTTAGGGTTAGGGTCCCCACCTTGCCAGGACGGGTCAGGACTCGGCTCTGTGGCCATGCAGGCAGCTCCAGCCTGGGAGGCTGTGCTGGCTCCGGGGCTCCGGCATGCTCCGGGAGAAGTAGCCTCGACAGCTGTAATGTTTCTGTGGCATGCCTTTCCTTTCATGGGGTGTCTATTTTGCAACCCCCAAGTGTTTTGATCCCGGGAGGAAGGGGGCGGGGGTGTTTACCCTGGCACAGCGTGGCTGGTGCAGGGATCCAAGTGGCGCTGGGCATGCCTGAATTTCACATGCAGCAACAGTTCTAGCAACATCTGCTGGCTGATAAAAGGTAGGCTGCTGCTGCACGCCGCTGCTCCTGCCGCGTTGGGAAACGTCGAGGGGGAGGCACACTGCGAACACGGCTTCCTGGCCGATAGGGCTGAGCTGACTTGCTGATAAAGCAGAATCCACCCATCTGGCTGCACCAGAGGGGCCAGGAACACGGGCTCCTCACAGGCGCTCCATGCCCAGTGCTTCCCTGAGTGCCGGGTCCTGCTTCCCACTCTACCAGGAATGATGTGCCACCAGGCTGGGTCAGCCACAGCCACATAGCAGAGCCACAGCACAGTCCCAACCCATTCCCGATTCAAACAGTCACTCGTGAGTTTTGCAATCTCCACTTTCAGTGTAACTTTGTGTTATGAGCTGTTTTATAGCACAGCTCTGCTGGGGAGGGAACTGGGGAAAAGGCTGGTGCTGGAGAGCCGCTGCCTCAAAGAGCCAGAGCAGCGTCGACCCAGCCCTGCCCATCATGTGCTGGGTGCTCATTCTGTCTGGCCTCTCATCCCTATCACTCCATGGCCCTGCAAAGCCTGTAGCAGAGGAAAAGGCCACTCTTGCTGGCAGTTCTGAGTCCCTGCACCAGCTGGAACTGCTGTAAAATGATCTTTGTCCTCTCCGGTGTGAACACCCGACCCCGGTGCTGTTGGGCTGTGGGCCCAGGGGTGCAGCTCCTCTGGCCCTGCTCATGGAGATGCTGTGGTGAGGCTTACGGTGCAGCTCAGGGGCAGGAGCTCTGCTGCTGCTTCAGGGGCTGCAAAGCCCATCCCAGGGCCAGGAAAGCCAAAACCCACCTGGACATGTTTGTGTGTGTGTGTGTAGATGCATGCTGTGCTTCACCCCTCTCTGGGTTTGACTGAGAACTTCGTTGCACAAACCACAGTGTTTTGGTTGTTTTATTCTCTGTTTGACTAGTCCCCCTTCCTGCCAGCATCCCTGAATGTCTGTGTATCCCCTCTTCCAAAGGCAAGGTTTTACCTCTCTCCATCCTGCTCTGCTGGCTTGGTGCAAGAGCATGTCTGTGTGTGGAGCTGCTGCAGCTGCTGGGGATGAACTCCAGGAGTGCAGTGAGGGGATGCAGGAGCTGCTCTGGTGTCCCTCTGACTCTCCCTGCTCACCAGACATCCAAAAGCCTGTGCTGTGCCAGCTGGGCTGGCCCTGCAGGACTGCCATGCCAGGGTGAAGATGCTCCAGCACCATCTCCCCAGCCCCAAGGAGATCTGGAGCATGGCATCAGAGGGGATGGATGTGGCCAGAGCAGTGCGGGTGGTGCCTGTGCTGCCCACATCTTCCCCAGCCCACCTGGGTCCTGCCCAGCAAATCCAGTCTGGCCGTGGCTGGATTAGTGCCATTGTGTGCGCTCACTGGAGCATGGCAGAGAAAATGAAATTGTGTCTCCAGACCCCAATCGGGACTAATTCGATGCTGAAATGAGCTTAATCCTCAGGTCCTTCGCCCAGCCTGTCCCTCCTGGGCTGGCGCAGGTCTGAGCAGGGATTAGCACCGAGCCAGGGGCTGTGCTGGATTTGGCCTCGGTGCAGGGGGCTGGCACAGAACCTGTGGGACCCCAGGGCTGTGCCCTCAGCGTGGCCTCACAGGGACTTGGGGTTGGTCATTACTAGAGTGGAGGGAAAATCCTTTCCTTGAGTGCCCTGGCATGGGGCAGCTGCACATCCCTGCCTGGGCAAGGCCCAGAGTCTGCCTAAGCTGGGATGCTGCAAGTGGTCAGTGCCTCTGTGCCTGCCCTGGGATTCCCCCACCAAGCCAGGGGAAGCCCCAGAACCCTGAGCTGGCAACTCCCTGCTGTGCCAGCCCCAAAGCCAGTTAATTCAGCTGCTTGGCCCCAGGGAGCCTGGAGTAATTAAAGCTTTGCCCGGCCTCTCTAATCCTGTCTGGGGGTTTATGGTGGGGGCAGCACCAGTGCTGGCAGGGGCTGGGCTCTCCAGGGCAGATGTCCTGCAGGAGCCACACTGGACTCGTGCCCGTGGGGCTGGTTGGGCGCTGGGCTCTGCCGATGTGGCTGCACCACATGTCCTGCCCACCAGTGCTGGTCCTGCTGCATGCTCAGTGTGTGAAGGAATCCCACTGGTGCCAGGGCAGCGCCTGCTTCTGGCTGTGGCTGCCTCATGGTGGCATTTGGTGCACTAAGGTTTTCTTGAGGTTCCAGCCACTGGATTCAAGGGATTTTGCTGGGATTTTACTGGGATTTTGCTGGGTATTTTGGTGGTTTTGGTTTGACGCACGTTTCTGGGCCTCTCTGATTGGAAGAAATCTGAAATGAGGAGAAAAACCTTTCCCAAGGGTGGCAAGTGCTGGCAGACAGAGCCTGGCCCGTGGTGAGATGAGCTGTCGGCAGCCCCCAGCACTGATGCCCCTGGCACCACTCCCCAACTGGGACATCTCTGCCTGCATGGGGCTGGTGTCCCCTCTGGGCAGCACCAGGTCATGCCTGCAGTTTCCTTGTTCCTGTAATGGTGTGAATTCTCAGCTCTTGGCTCCCTGAGTTGCTGGAACACCCGGACAGTCTTGGTGCTACTAGTTCCAGCTCTGCCTACCCCTGCTCTTCGGGGGCACGTTGGATTACCAGAGCCAGCCATGCCTCTTTCATGAGTGTCACAGTACCTGGCCCCAGATGTTTCCAGCGTGGGCTGAGTGCTTCGGCTGCCTCCTCCCCGATGCCACCGGGGCGAAGCCATCAGTTACTGCCACTTTCCGTGGGAGACAAACAAACCCCATCAAAGCACGGAGCTTCTAGAAGGAGCTCGCTCCTGTGCCGGTGGGCGCTGCTGCCTCCCAGCCGGAGCTGGAAACCACAGGCCGGTGTAAAACACGCGAGCAGCCCTGGGCCCTCTGTGCCGGCTCCAGTGTGTGCCGGTGCCAGCAGCCCTGGCCGCAGCTCGGAGCAGGGCTGGGGGCTGCTCACCAGCCCCGGGTGCTCCCGGTGCAGGCTCTGCTCCAGGGCCGTGCGCTGGGGGCTGGGAGTGAAGCTCGGGGGTGCAGCTGAGTGGGTCCCGTCTCCTGCACGGGTCCCTGGGGTCCCATCCCTGGGCACTCAGCCTGCCACGGGGGCTCAGCGCCACTGACCTGCTGAGGACAGAGGCTGTGCCTGCTCTGGCACCGGGCAGGTGTGAGGTGACCAGGGGCAGAGTGTGGCGGTCCCGCAGGCAGCCGTGGCGGCGGTGGCTGCCAGCAGTCGGGGGCAGGCTGTCCCGCGCAGGCAGCTGACATTTTGGAAGGAAATAGCTGCTCTCTGCTCCTTCCTGTAGCGCGCAGCCAGCGAAACGGGAGCCCGGCTGTGCCGGCTGCGCCCGCCCAGAGCCGCGGCCGGGCTGTCCTGGGGCCGGACACCAGAGAGGCGCGGGGGCAGAGCGGGGCCTGAGCGGGGGTGAGTGCGGAGCTGGACAGGACACTCCACACCAGGCTCCGGGAGGGGACCCTGGGGTGCGCTGGTGCGGACAGGAGCCGCTGTGGGCGGAGGGGTGGCTGTCTGTGTAGGGGTAACCGGAGCCCTCCACTGTGCCCGGCTGTCATCCCCACCGTGCCCGGGGCCCGTCGCGGGGCCGGGTCTTGCCCTGGAGGGATCTCGCTTGGGGCCGCCCACCTTGGAGGGCTGCAGGACACCTTCCCGCCGGGCCTGCCGGGGGCACGGGCAGCGCTGGCTGCGGCAGCACCGGAGCCGCTCGGCAGCACGGCCGTAGGGTGCAGGGTCCGGCCCTGCGGCCACAAGCGGGGCCGGCTCTGACCTGGAAGCGATCGCGGGTTCCCGGAGGTGCCGAGAAACCACGTGTCCGTGTTTACTGCGGCGGGAGGCGCAGCGGGCGCAGGGCCGCTGCCGCCGGAGCCCAGCGCCGCGCCCCTGCCCCGGCAGGACACCGCTCCGGAGAGCCCCGGGCCGGGAGAGCACCGGGCGAAGGGCAGTGCGGGAGCCGCCGCGGCGGAGGGACTGCGGGGGTCGAGGGAGTGGGGCGGGGAGGTTACAGCCAGAGCCCTTTGCTGTTGTCCCCCCAGGCCTTTGCCTGGCCTTTGGCCCCTGCCTGGCCCTTCAGGGCATGGGTCTGGGCAAGAGGCTGCTGTCGGGGGCTGTGCCAGCACCAGGGCAGGGGTGTCCTGCTCATGAAGAGGTGCTCGGGCTGGCTGAGTGCAGGGAGCATCCCGCGGCTGATTGCGGTGAGCATCCCGTGCAGAGCGTTCTCCGGCCCCGGGGAAGCTGCTGCCTGTGTTTGGATTTTGCCGTGACCATGGCACGTGGGAAGGTGCTACTGCCGGCCTCTCCCTGTGAGGCATTTCCCTCCTTTTGTCTGACCACGGATGTGCTCTGGCTCTCCTGCAGCTGGGGACTCGCTGGTGCCTACTGCCACTGTGGCTGCGACCCTTCCCCGGTGTGGTCACATCAGGCCCCTGCTTGCCCCCAGCCTCAGCGGAGCTACCACCTTCCCCATGCCCACCCTCTCCTGCCCCGATGCCTCTGGCCTCCTGAGTGCCCCTTTTGAGTGGGTTTCTCCTGCTTTGCCTTGGGTTTGGCAGTTCTTCCCCATCAGCAGTGGGGCAGTGAGGCTGTAAGAGGCAGAAGCGATGACTGCTGGCATCTCCCTCTCTCTGCTTGGTCCCATTGGGGTCCCTCCCCACAGCTCTGGGGTCTGTGTCCTACCCCGGGGAGCTGCTGCCTGGGCCTCTTCGCAGGCTGTAAGTCTCCGGTGAGCGCGTTGCTGTGGCTTGTCGAGTGCTGCTGGTTAACCGAGCTGCAGTGACGGGTGGGTTCCAGCTTGCTGCCAGCGAGTAAATGCAAAGTAGCCTAAACCACTACAATTATCTGCCTCTTGCAGTTGTTGGAGTGCGCTTGGGGCCGGTGGCTGCCGTGCATGGCTGACCCACGGCAGTGCTTGAGGCTGCAGTGGCCCTGCTGGGGCTGCTGGGCTGGAGGTGGCACTGGGGTGGGTGAATGTCCCTGGACACGGGGGTGAATCTGTCACTGGGCTCACATCCCTCGGGCAGCTGGGGGTGCCACTGAGGAGTGTGGTGCTGGAAAGTGGTGCTAGGCATGGTCCAAGGCAGGGCAGTGGCTGCCAGCAGCAGCCAGGTGCAGGAGGCAGGGCTGCTTGGAAGGGCTGGCAGTGGCAGCTCTGGCCACACAGCCATGCTGAGTCTCAGGGCCAAAAGTCTGCCCATGGCAAGTGGCACTGGTTGCTTCTGCTGGGGTGGTCAGGGTAACCCTGCAGCCCATGGGGAGGTTTGGTTTGTCCACAGCTGAGACACAGAGACAAAAATGAGACAAATTTCCCCCAGGAGAAATTGCATGTCCTGCTGCATTGAGTGTCCGTGGAGGTTGTGCCTGAGCCTGGTGCAAATGGTGTTTTGGGGCACACACCAGGTGAGCTCTGCCACCATCAGCCACTGCACGGCCCCTTGCAGGGGTGGATGTGACGCTGGTGCTCCCAGGCTGGCACTGGCCAAATGCGGTGCCTGCTGGCTCACCACAGAGCAGCCAGAGACTCGTTGCTTAACAACATGCTGGAGTGGAGTAGGAAGTGTTTTGTCACCGTGAGATGGGAAGAGATCACCATTTTATCAACAGGCAGGGCAGTGTCTGTTTGCTCTGTGTCCACGCAGATGTCCCCACAGTACTGGGGACTTCGGTCACTTTGTGGTGCAGTGGCACTGGCATGGCCGTTCTTGGCTCTGCCCCTTATCAAACATCCACAATTTCCAACAGCAGCATGTCCTGCTGTCAGCCATCCCACCTTCCCTTTCTTCCTTGCCAGCGTTCTTCTGCCTCCCCAGGCCCCTTCTTGCCAGCAGCATTTCCAGCTTGGTGATTTCTGTGAATGTGGAAACGTTCCTCCCTTTTTATAGGGGAAAAATTCATTTTTAGCCAACTCTGGGTTATTGTTCCTCTTCCTGTTCGGGGGGGGTGTGCCTTGCTCGGGGGCTCTGGCTGTGACTGCTTCACTCAGACCCGCTGCCACTGTCCCCCAGCATGTGCCCCTGACTGTGTGACAGCACCAGCTCTTCTGGAGCCCTGTGGGCCACTGGGTATTTCTGAGGCCAAACAAAATGCTTCAGGGAGGGGGGAAGCACAGCCCCCACTGGCTCAGTCCCTCTGCTTGTCACCAGCCAGTGCAGTGATCAGGTCCTGGCCTGGTCACCTGGCTGTGGGACATGTCCAAAGCCTCGCACCCCTGCCTGGCCCCTCTGTGTGGTGCCAATTCCCAGATGGTTTGGGTGTGAGTGTATCTAAATGCTATTTACTGCTGCCTCCTCACTCGGGGAAAACGGTCCCTCACATCATATCACACTCACACACTCAACTGCAGCTTGTTTCTCCAGCCCCCTCGAGCCACAGGTGACTGCCCAGGGGACACACTGGATTTTGGTAGAGGTGCTGTTGCCACCATCTCATTCCTGCCTGCCCTCAAGGCTGTGTGGTGAGTGGAATCCCTGGGCAGCCAGAGCCACCCCAAAACTGCTTTGGGAAGGTCTGTGTGTCCCCACCAGGACATGGGGCACAGAGTGGCCCTGGGACTGGGGACTCATCAGGGGCTGTGGTGCCACGTGGGCTCTTGGGGCTGGGGCTGCTCCTGCCTGTTGGCCCTGCCAGGGTGTGGGCAGGAGCGGGGTGAGCGCAGGGGGGGCCTCTGCTCTGCGTCACCCTGGATTTCTGGCCAGCCCTTCCTCCCCCTGGCCTGTTTCCTCATTCGCGTGGCCAGCGGTGGCTGCGATCCCGTGGTGCAGTGAGGGGAAATGAGAACCATGTGGAGAGGCTGTGCAGAGGCACGTCCCTGGCTCTGGGCACCCCCAGGGCTGTTCCTAGAAAAGAGGGGGTGACTCAGAGCCAGGGTCCCCTGCCCCCGCATGCCCTTTCTTTCGGCAGCTGGAGGCAGCGCTGGCAGCACCAGAGGCTCCGGACACTCCTGCAGAGGGTGTGGGGACAGCCAGGGCCGGACCCCTCGCAGCACAGTGCCCGCGTGTCTCTGCTGGTGCCCTGACAGCGCCTCTCCCGCAGGTGCTGAGCCATGGCGGTGTGGATCCAGGCCCAGCAGCTCCAGGGAGAAGCCCTGCGGCAGATGCAGGCGCTCTATGGGCAGCACTTCCCCATCGAGGTGCGGCACTACCTGTCACAGTGGATCGAGAGCCAGGCCTGGTAGGTCAGGGTGTCCCGTTCCCGGGGGGGTGCTGGGCTTGGCAGTGGGGGTACTGCTGGGTGCTCCCCGCCATCAGGCTGCTCTGACACCGTTCTGCTCCTCACTCAGGGACTCCATCGACCTTGACAACCCCCAGGAGAATGTGAAGGCGACACAGCTTCTGGAGGGGCTGATCCAGGAGCTGCAGAAGAAGGCAGACCACCAAGTGGGTGAGGACGGCTTCCTGCTGAAGATCAAGCTGGGGCACTATGCCACGCAGCTGCAGGCGAGTGGGGGGCTGTGGGCAGGGGGGCCAGGCCAGGGGGGTCCCTGCCCTGTGCCTGGCTCACGCAGTGCTCTCCCCACAGAACACGTATGACCGGTGCCCCATGGAGCTGGTGCGCTGCATCCGGCACATCCTCTACCACGAGCAGCGGCTGGTGCGGGAGGCAAACAATGTGAGTGGAGCTGGGAGGGGTGAGGAGGGTCCTGCAGGGTTGGGGGGATGCTCAGGGGCTCTTCTTCGTGGCGATGGGAGCAGCCCTGAGGCAGGGAATGGAGAGGGTCCCCTCACTGTGCTGAGCGCACCCTGTGCCCCGTGCAGAGCCCTTCCCCATCCGGCTCCTTGGTGGATGCCATGTCCCAGAAGCACCTGCAGATCAACCAGACCTTCGAGGAGCTGCGGCTCATCACGCAGGACTCGGAGAACGAGCTCAAAAAGCTGCAGCAGACACAGGAATACTTCATCATCCAGTACCAGGAGAACATGAGACTCCAAGGTGGGTGGGGGGCCGAGGGGCATGGGCCTGGGGTGCTGGCAGGGCCTGCCCTAACACCGTGCCCTGTCCCCCAGCCCAGTTCTCCCAGCTGTCCCAGCTGGGCCCCCAGGAGCGCATGTCACGGGAGACGACGCTGCAGCAGAAAAAGGCATCGCTGGAGGCCTGGCTGCACCGCGAGGCCCAGACACTACAGCAGTACCGCGTGGTGAGCAATGCTGCCTGGTGCTCTGTGATGCTGTCCTCTGCTCCCCGTGATGCTGTGCCCATGATGCCCTGTGACTCTGTCCCTGCACCCCTGATGTTGTCCCTCCTCGCAGGACCTGGCTGAGAAGCACCAGAAGACGCTGCAGCTGCTGCGCAAGCAGCAAACAACCATCCTGGATGATGAACTGATCCAGTGGAAGCGTCGGCAGCAGCTGGCAGGGAATGGGGGCCCACCCGAAGGCACCTTGGATGTTCTGCAGACCTGGTGAGTGCCGAGTGGGATGGGATGGGNCCAGCACCTTCATCATCGAGAAGCAGCCCCCCCAGGTGCTGAAGACACAGACCAAGTTTGCAGCCACCGTGCGGCTCCTGGTGGGGGGGAAGCTGAACGTGCACATGAACCCCCCCCAAGTGAAGGCCACCATCATCAGTGAGCAGCAAGCCAAGGCCCTGCTGAAGAATGAGAGCACCCGCAAGTACTGCCAGGGGCTGGGGGGGGGGGGGGGGGGTGGC
>VZTZ01045143.1:200284-229314 GCA_013400955.1 Drymodes brunneopygia | reverse complement strand
GGGGGAGCAGGGTGGGAGAGGGGGTAGGGGATGGGGAAGGGCTGCACTTTGCACAGCTCCCAGTCCTGGTGGTCCCCTGACCCTGTGCATTCCCATGGCAGTGAGAGCAGTGGGGAGATCCTCAACAACTGCTGTGTGATGGAGTATCACCAGGCCACTGGGACGCTCAGCGCCCACTTCCGCAACATGGTGAGTGCCTCTGGTTCCCCCTCCTGTCCCCTTGTGTCCCTCTGTGTTCACCCCAGTGTCCCCATCTACTCCTCCATGCTCACCCCTTGTGTCCCTGCAGTCCCTGAAGCGGATCAAGCGCTCGGATCGCCGCGGGGCCGAGTCAGTGACAGAGGAGAAATTCACCATCCTCTTTGAGTCGCAGTTCAGTGTTGGTGGGAATGAGCTGGTCTTCCAAGTGAAGGTAAAGCCACTATGTCCCTTCTGCAGGCCCTAGGCAAGCCATGGGCACAATGCCCAGAGGAGTGGGGCTGGGCTGGGGCCACATGGGTGCCCATGGGTGATGCTCCCTTGGTGCCCCACAGCCCATTGCAGTCTCCTTCCTCTCGGCAGACACTGTCCCTGCCTGTGGTGGTGATTGTGCATGGGAGCCAGGACAACAACGCCACAGCCACTGTGCTTTGGGACAATGCCTTTGCTGAGCCTGTGAGTGCAAGTGCCAGGGGGCAGGACAGGCCCCATCTGCCCTGAGCTGGGTATGGGAGTAGGGCTCAGCCTCAGAGGCATCAGGCAGAGCTGGTGCTGACTGTCCTCTCTGCCCCCAGGGCCGCGTGCCCTTCGCTGTGCCCGACAAGGTGCAGTGGCCACAGCTCTGCGAGGCGCTCAACATGAAGTTCAAGGCAGAGGTGCAGAGCAGCCGTGGGCTGACCAAGGAGAACCTGGTGTTCCTGGCACAAAAGCTCTTCAACAGCACCAGCTCCCACCTGGAGGATTACAGCAGCACCACAGTGTCCTGGTCCCAGTTCAACCGGGTGAGTGGCCTGGGCTCTGCCCAGAGCCCCCCCAGTGCTCATGCTAGGTGCTGGATGGGGAATACCCACCTGAGGGTCCCTGAGTCTCTGCTGCTGCACCCAATGCCTGTGCTGTGTAACAGAGGCTCAGAGGCTGGCGACAGGAGTGCTCATTTTCTGGGGATTTCAACAGGAAAACCTGCCTGGGAGGAATTACACCTTCTGGCAGTGGTTTGACGGGGTCATGGAGGTGCTGAAGAAGCATTTGAAGCCGCACTGGAATGACGGGTAAGAGCCGCCCTGCCCTGTGCTGCCTGGCCCGAGCCCCAAGCCCTGACGCCCTACTCTGCCTAGGGCCATCCTCGGCTTCGTCAACAAGCAGCAGGCGCACGACCTGCTCATCAACAAGCCCGATGGGACCTTCCTCCTGCGCTTCAGCGACTCGGAGATCGGTGGCATCACCATTGCCTGGAAGTTCGACTCCTGTGAGTGTGTGCCAGGCTCTGGCATCCTTGGACTGAGTATCCCTGGCCCCAGTCAGGCCATCTCATGCCCATGGGGCACTGGCACTGCCACAGCAGGCATCCTCAGGCACTGGCACTGCTGGAGCCATCCTCAGGCGAGGGGTGAGCACAAGAGCCCCCAGAATGCCTTGGTTGTCCCATGGGGAGCGGCGCTGCCCTCGCTCACTGCAGCCGTGGCTATGTCAGGCCCAAACGCTGGCAAGAGTGGGGAGGAGGGACCAGGCTGAACCCTCCAACCCAGCCCTGGGGACTGATGTGGGCTGTATGAAATCCAGTGGCTCGGTGGTGCTCCCCAGTGCAGGGGTTTTCACGGGTGGCCTGACCCCATGCAGGAGTCTGCTTGTTGCCATTGACAAGAGTGTCCTTCAGAGGGTCACGTGGCTGAGAAGCACCACAGAGCCCCAAGGAGCCCCACGGTTGGGGAACCAGGCCCCCAGGATGAGGCCAGACTGCCTCCTACCTTATCCCATTTTGGCTTCACACTGCCTCCTACCTTACCCCATTTTCTGGTGACCTGTGCTTTCTCCTCAACTGTTGCTGGGGGAGGGATGCAGTGTGTGACATGCTGTTTGCTGCTTGCTGTGACCTCTTAGCCCACGTCCAGAGCAGGGCCAGGAGCTGCTGCAAACTCTGGGAGTCACTGTGATCCTCACTCTTGTCTTGCAGCTGAGAGGATGTTCTGGAACCTGATGCCTTTCACCACCAGGGACTTCTCCATCCGCTCCTTGGCTGACCGCCTCGGGGATCTCAGTTACCTCATCTACGTGTTCCCCGACCGGCCCAAGGACGAGGTGTTCTCCAAGTACTACACGCCGGTTCTCTGTGAGTCCACGCCAGGTAGCGCTGTCCCTTCACCCCACGTGTCCCCTCCTTTGTGCATCCAGCCACAGGATGGAACTGGTGTTCTCAACACCCCCTGCCCCGGGGCCACACCGGCCCCACAGGGGTTCTGTGTCTGGCCACGTGTGAGCCCCCAGCACTGCCCGGGGTCGTGGCATGTGCTGGAGCTCGGGGCCTCAGTGCTGTCTCCTTCTCTCCAGCTAAAGCTGTGGATGGATATGTGAAGCCACAGATCAAGCAAGTGGTGCCAGAGTAAGTGTGACCCCGAAGGCAGATCCTGGGCAGTGGTTCCCATGGGTTCCCAGTGTTGAATTGGCTGGGTTGGGCAGGAACCCAGGGCACTGAGGAGCTCAGGTCCAGTGCCACCAATGGTCACATTGGTGCTAAGCCTTGGGAGACACCTTGGCGACTTCACCCCCGGGGCACCCATCCTGTCCCGTGCCAGTGTTCATGAGACCCATGCCCACAGGTTTGTCAATGCATCAGGCGATTCTGCCCCTGGAGGGGCCACCTACATGGACCAGGCACCCTCGCCTGCTGTCTGCTCCCAGCCTCATTACAACATGTACACCCAGAAGTAGGTATCACACCCCTATCCCTGTCCTGCTGCAGCTGGTACCCCCCTCACCGCCTGCCTCCCACAGCCCCGACCCTGTGCTGGACCCTGAGGGTGATTTTGACCTGGAAGACACGATGGATGTGGCGAGGCACGTGGAGGAGCTGCTGCGGCGCCCCGTGGACAGTCAGTGGATCCCCCACGCCCAGTCGTGACAGGCAGGCGCCTGGTCCCTTGCCCCTGGCCCCGGCGCTGCGGGGACTGTGCTGTGTTCGTGTCTCTGTGCCAGGGGACAGCGGGTGGGCCCTGCCCCCAGGATTTGCTCTGTGCTGCCCCGAAACACAGGCTGGCGTCCAGCTCTTTGGTGTTTATGCCCTTGTATAAACGGCAGCGGATTTGTCGCATGGTTTTCCTGTATGTTCCTTTTAAGAGGCCCAGCTTCGGCTTTCCGCTTCTGCCAGCACTGGCCCTGCAGTCCCCCTGTTCCCCCGTGGGGCTGCCGGGGCGGGGGCCGCCAGCCCGGCCTCAGGTTCGCTTTTGCAGTCGTCACTAAGAATGTACGTGTCGCCTTCTTGTTCTCCCCCGCGGCTCCGTTCCCAGGGGTGCGTGAGGGCAGAGGGCAGAGGGGGGGTTCGGCCAGGGCTCCCCCAGCCCGTGCTGGTGCTCTGCTCCGCAGTGGCAGGGTCCCTGGACCTCATCTTCTCCTCTGCCCCCAAGGATGCAGGAGCCCCTCCAGCTCCCGGCCTCGGTGTCCCCTCTGAAGCCGGTGCAGCATGAGGGTGGCAGGGTGCGAGGGCACCCAGCGAGGGCAGTCGGGTGGGCAGGGGGGTTGGGGAAGCGGAGCCCTCTACCCCCTGCCTCTCCCCTCGCCTGGGCGGGAAACTCTGGGGTCCTGGCCATGTTATTTTTCTATCACAGAGTAAATAAAGCACGGAATATTTTTGTAACACAAAAGCTCTGGGTGCCACGTGTGTCTTGGGACGGAGGTGGGTCCTCTGGGGAGCTCCTCGGGTGCACCAGATGAGTGCTGGGGCTGGGAACAGTGTTTGGGGTTCGGATTACCGTTGGCACAAGCTGGGCGGGTCCGGGGGCTGTGTCCGGGCGGGAGGGCTGCCCTGGGGAGCAGAGGCTGGGCTTGGGCTGTTCTTCCGGGCAAAAAGCGAAGCAAACTGGATCAATTGTCCTATTTTTCCCAAGAAGGAGCTTGCTGTTGATGGAGGGGTAGGGGGCGCTGGTCCTCGGGGTTCAATTGCGGTTGAATTCCTCGCCGAGCGGGGGGCTCTGNCGGGGCGGCCGGCGGTGAGCGCGGGGCTGCGGCGCGGGGGGCGAGAAGGGGTCGGTCCCATAGTTGCCCCTCTCACCTTGTGCCTCTCCCGGCAGGCTCGGAGGAGTTCCAGGAGCGGCATCCCCTGGGGCAGCCCTGTCGGGATGAAGAGCCGGGACATCCGGTTCCCCCGCTGCGCCTCTGGGCTCTGCTCCCCGGCTGCTGGGACACCGACCCGCGGCTGCAGGTACAGGGAGCGGCGGACGGGGTGGGCACCGATCCCCGCAGGGTCTGCCCTCCTGACCCTCTCCTCCCCCGCAGGGGTCCCTGCTCTACCTGGATGCCCTCGGCACCGCTTTTCCGCGGGCACTGGCCCGCCGGGGCACGGCCCTGCTGCACTGGAGCCCTGGCTGTCCCCGCGCCCCGGCGGGGTGGCCGCTGCCTACCCTGTACTGCACCCCGGCCGCAGCGGGCACCCTGCCCTCTCGGGCCGCTGCCCTGCGGGTGCAGCTGCTCTTTGCCCTGCGGCAGCGTGCGCTGCGTGTGCTGGAGGCCGGGCTGGCAGCCGAGCTGCACGACGCGCTGGTGGCCCTGCGCACTGAATGGCCCCAGCTGGCTCAGGAGCTGGCGCTGGGCAGGCTGAGCCCCCAGCCCGGGCTGCCCGAGGGGGTGCGGGTCCAGCTGCAGGCACTGCTGACCCCTGATGCTGCCCGGGCTGCCGAGCTCCGTGCTGAGTGCGCCCGCGGCTTCGAGGGCATCGCGATGCGTCTGTGGCCACAGCTGGAGGTGGTGGTGGTGAGGACAACGCATGGTGCAGAGCGGCTCTACTGCGACTCCCTCCGCCAGGCCGACTGCCAGGGGCTGTCCTTCTACTGCCCCTTCTACCAGGCAGCAGGAGGTGAGAGTCCCCCATGCTGGCGTGTCCCCGTGGCCTGTCCTGGGTGCCCGCAGGGAGCTGCTGCCATGTGGCAGCACAGATCTCCCTGCCCCAGCAGATGCAGGTGCATCTCTGTGCTGCATTCCCTTCCTGCAACCTGAAAACAGCTCTGTCCTGGCACCAGCAAAACTCTCCCCCTTGGAGAGGGGTGAGGCTTGTGCAGGCAAGGATGGGGGGTTCTGGGGAGCTTACATTGGTACGTGCTGCCTCTGTCCAGCCCTGCTTGGTGTAAACCTGTGGCCAGAGGAGCCAGCGCCCCGATTCCTGCTGTGCCCTGACTGGGCTTTCTGCGAGTTCCTGCCCTGCCTGGCCAACAAGGAGCCACGGACAGTGCTGCTGGATGAGCTCTGGGAGGGACGCGACTATGGGCTGGTTGTGACAGCCCAGCCAGGAGAGTACAGGTGCCTCATCCTTGCTGTGTAGTCCTGGGGGGCTGCCTGCCCCAGCCCCGTGCACCCATCTCCCCCTCACTCTCTCCCTGCCCATGCAGGTGCCGTACTGGGGAGGTGCTGAGGGTGGCCGGTTTCCACAAGCAGTGTCCCATGGTGGAGCCTGTGCGCAGGTGAGGACACCCCAACCCCTGTCCCTCACCTCGGGGAGGTGGGCCCATCTACTGGCAGGGTCTTAACAGGAGGGTGCCAGTGACCCACCCTGTGTCCCTGCACTGCAGGGAGAGCCAGACGCTGAGTGTGCGAGGGGAGAGCATCCCTGAGGAGCAGTTCTGCCACAGCCTGTGCCGCACCCTGAGGATGTGGCCAGGTGCTCGCCTGATTGACTACGTCTGTGTGGAGAGCAGCCTGCTGGGTGAGTTCCCCTGAGTTGTCCAAGTCCCCACAAAAGTGTAGCTGGCTCTGCCAGCCCTCCTGCACCCAGCAGGGCTGGGGGCTGCTGGCAATTCTCACATCCTCATGGTGCTGCTCCAGGTGACTCTTCGGGGCCCTGTGCCCCCCACTACGAGGTGTTCATGGAGCTGCAGGGCCTGCGGGACCTGTCGGAGGGGCAGCGCTACAAGGTGAGCAGGACATGGGTTCTGTCCTGGCTCTGTGTGGGGTGGCTGAAGGGCGCAGGTGTGGCAGTGTGGGACCAGCAGCTGCCCTCTCTTTGCAGCTGGACCAGTGTCTCCAGGAGGATTTCCCCATCTACAAATCCTTCCGCTTCAAGGGCAGCATTGGGCCCCTGCGCCTGCACCTGGTGAGGCCCGGGACCTTCACCCGGCTGCGGGAAGCACTGGGCTCCCCCATGCCCATGCCCAGGGTCCTGCATGAGGAACAGCTGCTGTGGCTCATCCAGGGATCAGTCATCTCCTAGGGCAGCCCAGGGGTCCCACAGCCCTTCCACCCTGGGGCTCACTTGGCATGGACCCTCTGAGGAGGGTCCTGTCCCTGGGGCAGGAGGGCGTGGGGGCAAGGGTGCCCAGCCCTCAGGGTTTGGCTGAGTGGAGCAGATGGAGACAGTGAGCTTGGCCGTGGTCCATGGTGGCAGCAGGCACCTGTGGACACCCACTCAGTGCTGCCATGGGGATGGAGCAGGAGCTTGGCAGCATCACGGGGCAGTGGTACTTGCAGCTGCAGGACCCTCTCACTCAGTGCCTTGGCAGCACCTGCAGCCACAGTGGACTGGGTGTCTGAGCCTATCCCGAGGGACACCTTGCACATCACAGCCCATGGCTGAGGCAGAGGGCACAATGGAAACCTCTGTGGGAGCAGGAGGAGCAGAGGAGCCTTGGCTCATCACTGCGCTGAGCACTGGGGCCCTGTGACATTTTGTCCCCTGGCAGGGACACTGCGGGCAGGGCTCAGGTGGCTGGTGGTGGCAGGTGCCACAGAGCAGCACCAGCCGGACTTCAGTGCATGTCCACTGGTTTAAGACTAAGCTCCAGTGAGGGCTGCTTTTAATGTTTTAAAAACCAAATGCAAAATAAAGGAGGATTATCTCTGAAAAATAAATAAAGGACCGCACTCTGGGATTGATGTTTTAGACTATTATTTTTAATCCTCATTAAAGAGATTGCTCAAGCAATCTGACTGCTCTGGGGGCTGAGGAGTTGCTGCTGTTCTCGGGGGTCCTGGGGAAGGGGCAGCCATGAATATTTAAGTGGCTGCTGCGCTCTAGGGGCACCAGGCTCTTTGTGCCTTCGAGGCACATGTGTGCCATCGGGAGGGACTGGTCATTGCCCCTCCTGCTCATTAAGGGTTATTTCAAGGGCTGGCGAGGGCGTGTGGGGCACCTGCTGTGCCGCAGCTGCTGCTGGGTGGCAGCCGGGCTGTGGGCAGGAGAGGATGTCTTGAACAAGGCTCACACAAAGCAAAGCATCCCTCAGCACAGCCGAGACCCCCGCCAGGGATGAACCTGGCTGAGGCCTGCTCCCCAATCCCTGCTGGAAAAAACAACTGGAGCAAAATTTCTGCTCCAGGTCGGGAAGAAGCTTTGCCTTGGGCTGTGAGCACCCTGCAACAAAAGCCTTGAGCCACCTGCCTGGCAGAGCCGTGCGGGGCCGGGGCTGCACTGGGCTGTGTTTTCACCGGGCTGTTTGCACTGCCACGCTTGGGTACCACCCCGCTGGGAGGGGAGGTTGGTGGGGTGGTACCGCTGGGCAGGGCCAGGCTGCGGAGTGCCCGGCTGGCTTTGGATGCCAGGCTGCAGGGTGCAAGGTCGATTTGAGTGCCGGGCTGCAGGGTGCAGCTTGTTTTGGGTGCAGGCTCGTTTGTGCTGCTGGTACCGAGGCCGGAGGGTGCGGGTGCCCGGGTGAAGGGCGCTAGGCTGGGTTTGCGTGCCCGGCCGCAGGGTGCGGACTCGGCCGGAATCCCATCGGGATGGGGCGGCTGCCGGGCCCGGGCGCTACGGTGCTGGGCGGAGGCCGGGGATGCCCCGGCGGTGGAAGGTGCCGGTGCCCGGTGCCCGTCCGCGCGCCGCCGCNGGCACCTGCGCAGCGCTGGGGTGCCGAGCCGTGTACCCCCGCCGAGCCCCGCGTCCCCCCGCACCGGCTCTGTCCTCCGCTCCTCGCTGCCCCTGTGCCCGTGGAGCTGCTCCGAGGAGCTGCAGAGCAGCCGCATCCCCGAGCGACCGAGGGTCGCCACCTGCCCGCGGTGATGGTCACACCGGGACTGACACGGCGTCCCCGCGCCCTGCCCGGACCCAGGGTCCCCAAGGGCACAATCCGGCCCGGCCCGGCTCTGTGGAATGTCCTGTGGGTTGCCCTGTCAAGTGCCATGGCCCCGCTGCAGCATCACCCGGCGCTGCTCAGGACACCCCTGGGTTCCGGTGAGAAGACGCCAGCTCTTGCCCCTCGAGCAGCTTCTGCTCTCCCGTGCTCTCTCCTGCCAAGCACTGAGTCTTGGGCCTGGCCTGACCAGCTTGCGGTCTGCTCCCAACACCTGGTGTTGGTGTTGCCGGGCCGTGGCGGGGGTCCAGGAAGGGTTTCGGGGGTCTCCCACCTGGGTGGGCAGCGGATCACACGTGTGCTTTCCTAAATGAACCCCCTGATTGTGCTGATGCCGGCGGTACTCGCTGACACAATAGGTCACGTCCGCCCGGGACTCTCCTCCCTGCTCCCGGCAGCCTATTTTAAGCCGGGATTGCTCCGGTGCTATTAATACCCCGTGAGGGGGCTGTTTCCGTGGTGCCCCAGCCCCGCTCTTCTGTCCCCGGGATCCAGTTTTCTGGACTGCGCTGCCAGGACCCTGAGTCCCTGCCTGTGCCCGCCTGGGCTCTCGCTGCAAACTGTTGCGGGGGCGGCCGGGCTGTGCCCACGCGGTGACGGCGCGGAGACCTGCCGGTGCTCCCGTGCAACCAGAGGCTGCTGCCAGTGCGCCGTCTGTGCCCGGTTTCCTTGGGGACCTTGCCGGGCTCTCCTGCTCCTCCCGGAACGGACCAGCATCCTTCCACGCCCAGGGACCATCCGTGGGCACCGCGGGCTGGGGATGGTGAACCTCTCGCTTACGCCCGGGCCAGGCACATCCCTGCCACCACCTGCGTCACCACGGGATTTGGCCTCACGTGAAGGTCGGGTGACCCAGGGCCAGCGCTGGCGGGGGAGGGCGCTGGGCCGGGAGGAGGTCAGACCCGGACAGTGTCCCCAGCTTGTGCTGATCTGCTGTGCATCTCCGAGTCCATCCGGGGCCTGAGCGGCAGAGGAGGCACATGTGGAAAGTGCTGCCAGCTCTGTTATTTTTTTGGGATTTCCAGAAAAGGCTGGAGGAGTGAATCTGAGAGTGCGACTCACTGGCTGTGCAGAGATGGGGGGCCTAGGACAGCAGGATCCAGAGCTGTCCCCTGTGGTGTCCCTGTGCCCTGGCTAGAGGGCCTGCTCCCTTCTTTCTTCCCAGGCTGGAAGCAGAGGGGGCTGGTGGTCCCGTGGGCTGGGAGGATGCTGGAGAGGGACTTAGGGGTATTAGATCTGATCTTCCCTGCTTGCTGTTCCGTCCCCTGAGCCCCCTTCCCATCGTGCGCCAGCCCCAGGAGCTGTGTGGTGCCTCTGCTGGGATGTGACTCCATGGCCCCTCGCTGGGGAGCGGCAGCTGGTGCCGCGGGGAGTGGATGTGTCAGTCGCTCTCTTCTTGGCAGGGAACAAACGAGGGTGGAAAAGCCCTGACTGTGCCTGGTCTTCCACTGCCTCAGCGCCGGAGCTGCTGCCTGCCTGCACCCCTGCCCAGGCTGCCCAGCCTGGGATAAGGGTAGTGGGGATACCCGGGACCCGGGGAATCCAGCTGCGGATGAGTCACGTCACAGCCAGACTGGGGGAGAAAGGGAAGGGAGGGACGACTGATGGGCCCTTCTCCATCCCGTGCTTTGAGAGTGGGTTACGTGGCCGGTAACGGTGGCCGTCACGTGGAGGCTGAGATTAGGGCATCAGCAGTCATCAGGGCACTAATGCAGGAGATAATTGGCTGAAGAGGTGCTTAACACATGCTGCAGAGCTGGGCAGGGCAGACGGCTGGGCTGGAACGTGCCCTCCGTGCCCAGCCCACGCTCACCACTGGCATTGTGGTCAGCAGAGGCATCGTGGACGGTGCTGCGCTCTGCGGAGCCCTGCCTGCTCCCTGCCAGCTTGGTAGCACAGTGAGCAGGATCCCTGCTCCGGCCGGAGCTCTGCCCTCTGTCTGGGGCTGTTCCGTGCTGCCATGGCCGTGGGCGCCGTGTCCTCCCGGCTCCACTGCTGCCCTGCTCGTCACCTGCCTGTGCTGCTCCTGCCGCGCCTCACCCAGCACTTCGTGGGGTGACCCCAGGGCTGAAGACCAGCGGGAACAGCCTGTGAAGGGGCTGCCAGGAAGCAGAGGCTCTTCCCTGTCGGTCCCCAGGCCGCACCGAGGAGCGTAGGGCAGGTGCAGACGGGAGACCTCTTGAATCCCCTGTCCCCTGCTCGCTGCTTGCCCGTGCGGACGGAGAAGCAGAGCCTGTGAGCTGCAGGGTGCTCTTGGGTCTGTGCCACACACCTGCACCCCAAAGTGCTGCAGCGGGCACTCCCTCCCCTATCTAAGTCTGGGAGGGTGGGGGTCTGCAGGGAGGGCGTTCGGGCTTTTGCCCTGAGCCGGGGTGATCGGATCACGGCGGAGCTGGTGTGTCTGACTGCCTGCAGTGGGCACAGCTGGAGGCAGGTCCTCCCTGGCGCTGGGTGCACGCAGGCCCCCCGCCCGTGTTTCCTTTCCGGATGGATTTCCTGTTTTCAGCCGTGGGGCCCGGTGCGGAGCCGCCCGCGGTGGGTGCGCCGGGCGGGGAGCGGGTCCGCAGAGAGGCGGGGGCAGGAGGTGCGGCCCTCGGTGCCCATCGCCCTGCGGCGAGGTGGGGCTGGAGCTGCCCGTCTGTGGGGCGCTCAGATTGCAGCTTGTAGGAAGCATCCGGCGGCGAGTCCTTCCCCGCAGGGCTGGCCGATGGCGTGACCCGCCGCCGAGCCCCTGCCGACCCGGGATGGCTGGCACCGAGGCAGGGTCTTGGAGCTCGGCCAGCTCCCTGGAGCAATCTGGCAGCGAGAGGATGCAAACAGCCACCACATCCGAGCTCCAGGATAGTAGGATGTGCCTGGTTTTGACAAGGGGCTGAGGGCTGGTGCTGGTTCCTCCTTCCCTTGGCTGTTGTGTCCCGAGCATCCTTGGAGAATTCCCCATTCCATGGGGAAACCGTTCATCCATCTGTGCGACCTATCCCGAATGCCCTTGGCTGTGGCTGCTGGGCCCGTGGGATAGATCTCGACCCTCCAGGATCAGGCACGAGATGTGCTTGCCCAGGTGCATCCCCGTGTGGGAGATGTGGAAGCTCTTAGGGCACTGGAGGGAAGCAACACCCCACCTCCAATCTGGGCAGCTGAGCAGGACCTGCCTCTGACAGAGACACCACCAGATTAGAGGTGACTCACCATAATCTTGAAGAAGTGGATTAAATCTCCTCCTACTGTGCTACTTAATGAAATCCATCCCATAATACACTCCTAGCCCTGCTGTTCCCCCTTATCCCCTGCCCCTGCCAGCCCCGTGGCAGCTGGGTCCCCCCTCCCTGCAGTGAGGCAGGACAGAGTGTGAGCATGAGGTGGTGGCAGCAAACAGCCCATGCCCTTGTGATCCTGTGCTCTGTGGGACAGAGCCGTGGCCGTGGTTGTCCCCAGCAGGGACTGGCAGGGGCTGTCCTGCCCCACTCCATGCCAAGAGCAGGGGGTCTGTCTTGGGCTCCCTAGGAGCAGCTCTGCTCATGCATCACATGCTGGGTGTCTGTTTTGCTCTGGTGTCCCCAGGCCAAGGAGACAGGGGCTGTGCTGGGTTGCTGGCTCATGGCTGTGCCTGTGAGGGTGAGCGAGCAGTGGGGAAGCATCCAGCTCAGGGCCAGGAGCAGGAAGGAAGGAAGGAAGGAAAGCAGAGTTAAAATAAGCCAGGCAGTGAGCTGTGAGGGAAGCCAGAGCTGGAGCTGGCTCCCAGCCCCCAGGAGAGGCACGGACTGGAGTGGACTGGGTTTAGCGTGGTGCTGGGGCACCCTGGGGCAGCGCTGTGCTCTGCTTTGGGCTGGGGCGGGGGGACCATGGGGCAGGAGGATGCAGGGAACTGGTGGGGCGTGTGCTGCCTGGTTGTCCCTGATGGCTCTGCCCCTTTCCCACCCTGGCAGGATGGCTCCCGGCAGCGGCAGCCGCAGAAGAAGAAGACAGTGTCCTTCAGCTCCATGCCCAATGACCGCAAGATCAACAGCACAGCTGCCTGCATCTCCCTCATGCTGGAGGGCTGTGAGCTGAAGAAGGTGCGCTCCAACTCCCGCATGTACAGCCGCTTCTTTGTGCTGGACGCCGACATGCGCTCCGTGCGCTGGGAGCCCTCCAAGAAGGACTCAGAGAAGGCCAAGATCGAGATCAAATCTGTCAAAGAGGTGCGTGTGGGCAAGAAGACGCCTGTCCTGCGCAGCAATGGCCTCTCCGACCAGTTCCCGGATGAGTGCGCCTTCTCCATCATCTATGGAGACAACTACGAGTCCCTGGACCTGGTGGCCAGCTCAGCAGACGTGGTGAGTGCCTGGGTGATGGGGCTGCGATATCTGGTGTCCTATGGGAAGCACAGCCCTGAGGCACCTGGGACCGGCCACCCCAGCCTCCGGACGTCCTGGATCTCCTCTGTCTTCGACCTTGCTGACCTGGAGAAGTCTGGCCGCATCCCCGTGTCCCGGGCTGTGCAGCTGATCAAAGCCCTCAACCCTGGCATGAAGACCTCCACCATCGAGCTGAAGTTCAAGGAGCTGCAGAAGGCCAGCGAGCGTCCTGGAGCGGAGGTAGCCTGTGACCTCTTTGTGGAGGCATACTGTGAGCTCTGCACCCGCCCTGAGATCTTTTTCCTGCTGGTCCAGTTCTCCAGCAACAAGGAATACCTGGGTGTGAAGGACCTGCTGATGTTCCTTGAGGTGGAGCAGGGCATGGAGGGGGTGACGGAGGAGAAGTGCTTGGAAATCGTCAGCAAGTATGAACCGTCCAAGGAGGGCCGGGAGAAGGGCTACCTGGCCATCGATGGCTTCACGCGCTACCTGCTCTCTGCTGACTGCTCCATCTTTGACCCGCAGCACCGCAAGGTCTGCCAGGACATGGCGCAGCCCCTCTCCCACTACTACATCAGCTCTGCCCACAGCGCCTGCCTGCTGGAGGACAACTTCTGGGGCCGCTCAGACATCAGCGGCTACATCAGCGCCCTGGGCCTGGGCTGCCGCAGCATCGAGCTGGTGCTGTGGGATGGCCCTGAGGGTGAGCCCGTGGTCTATACCAGCCCCTCAGCTGCCTCCTGTGTGCCCTTCCGTGCCGTGGTGGGGCTGATTGACCAGCATGCCTTCACTGCCTCTGCCTACCCCCTCATCCTCTGCCTGGTGGTGCGCTGCTCGGCCCCCCAGCAGCGACTCGCTGCCCAGTGCCTGCGCAAGACGCTGGGGGAGAAGCTGTACCTGGAGCCCCCCAACCCCGTGGCATCCTACCTGCCCTCCCCGGAGGAGCTCAAGGGCCGCATCCTCATCAAGGGCAAGAAGCTGCCGCCCACCTGCGAGGACAGCGAGGGGGAGGTGTCGGACGAGGAGGAAGGCTGGGAGCTGGCGCGGCGGCTGGGCCAGGAGGACCGAGAGGCACCGGAGGGAGGTGGCCTGAGGCGGGTGCGCCTCAGCCGTGAGCTCTCGGAGCTGGTGAGCCTCTGCCAGGCTGTCCCCTTCCAGGACTTTGAGAGCTCGAGGCGTGGGCAGCGTTACTGGGAGATGTGCTCCTTCAGCGAGGTGGAGGCGGGACGCTTTGCCAACGAGTGCCCGGCTGAGCTGGTCAGCTACAACAAGCGGTTCCTGTCCCGAATCTACCCCAGCCCCATGCGCATCGATGCCAGCAACATGAACCCCCAGGACTTCTGGAAGTGCGGCTGCCAGATGGTGGCTATGAACTACCAGACACCAGGGCTGATGATGGACCTGAATGCGGGCTGGTTCCGGCAGAACGGGGCCTGTGGCTACGTCCTGCGCCCGGCCATCATGCGGGAGGAGGTCTCCTACTTCAGTGCCAACGCCAAGGACTCCCTGCCCGGGGTGCCTGCCCAGCTGCTACACCTCAAGGTCATCAGCGGGCAGAACCTGCCCAAGCCCAAGGGCTCGGGGGCCAAGGGGGAGGTGGTGGAGCCCTATGTCTGTGCTGAAATCCATGGCATCCCAGCCGACTGCGCTGAGCACCGCACCAAGACAGCCCTGCAGAGCGGGGACAACCCCATCTTCGACGAGAGCCTGGAGTTCCAGATCAACCTGCCGGAGCTGGCCGTCCTGCGCTTCGTTGTGCTGGACGATGACTACATTGGGGACGAGTTCATTGCCCAGTACACCATCCCCTTCGAGTGCCTGCAGCCTGGCTACCGCCACGTCCCCCTCCAGTCGCTGGCTGGGGAGCCCCTGCCCCACGCCACCCTCTTTGTGCACGTGGCCATCACTGACCGCCGTGGCGGGGGCAAGGGGCACCGCCGGGGGCTGGCAGGGCGCCGGGGCCGCCGCGTGCGGGAGTATACCTCCACCAAGGCCACTGGCATCAAAGCCATCGATGAGGTCTTCCGGACGGCCACCCAGCCGCTGCGGGAGGCCACTGACCTGCGGGAGAATGTACAGGTACGGACCCTGCAGGGGCGCTGGGGGACCTGGTTTCAGCAGGGGAGGATGGGGCTGGACTGGGAGTGATGGGGAGCCTGGGTGTCCCCCTTTTCCTGGGGAATGTGAGCAAGGAGCCTTACCGGGAGCAGAGAGCTGTGGGAAATGGGGCTGTTCCTGTGTCAGGGGGTCTGCTGAGGGTCCTCCCAGCTGAAATCCTGACACTGTACGCTGGTCTCTGCCTGCAGAATGCGTTGGTCTCCTTCAAGGAGCTGTGTGGGCTGACACCCGCCGCCAACATGAAGCAGTGCATCCTGACAGTGTCCACATGGCTGCTGCACAGTGACAGCGCACCCAGCGTCACCCTCAACCTGGCAGAGCAGTACCCGCCCATGGAGGCCCAGGGCCCCATCCCCGACCTGCTGCGCAAGGTCCTCACTGCCTATGAGACGGTAAGTGCTGTCCTGCTAGGGCTTGGCTCCTCAGGGAGGCTCTCTGGGATCAGTGGCACTGGGAACAGCACCCTGCCAAGGACAGGGGACCCTGTCACTGTGCCCATCCTGGGGCAGGGGAAGGTGAGCTTCATGGGGCTGCCCAGGGAGGAGTCTCACCAAGGAACAGGCTTGACCAGATCAGTCCGACCCCCTGTGACTGCACTGCCTGTCCCTTGCCCTGGTCCCACCAGGTGGGAGAAATCCCATTAATAGCCACAGCCAGAGCTGCTTCCTTCTTTTGTGTTGAAGGCAACCTGGCCACTGGCCAGCTGCTGATCATACCATACCTGGCCATGTGTGGTGAGGAGGGGAGGGCCAGACCCCAAACACCGCACTGGTGCAGGGGGCAGCCCCTGATGAGCCCCATCTCCCCATCCACTTGGCCAAGGGCACAGGGTCAGGGCTGCCCTTCTCCTTATGCTACCCTTCTCCCTAGATGATCCAGACTAGTCGGACGCTGATCGAGTCTGCAGACGCCGTGTACGGGAAGCTCATCCAGGCACAGCAAGCAGGTGGGTCCTGGAGGGCAACCCCAGCTCTGCTGTGGCTCTGGCTATGGACCCAGGTACATCCTGGGGTGCTGGGGCTCCGGGCTTCCTGCACTGGGGCAGGGTGTGGGTGGGTGGGCTGCAGAGCGGTGTGGTAGGGAGCAAGCAGAGTGGGGGAGGCTGATGAGGAAGCGGGGAAGAGTCATTAGCTGTCAAACGCCAGAACATAATTAGTGCCAGAAATAACAGGCTGGGGCTGACGGCAGAAATGGCAATTGAGTGTTAAGACTTCCCAAACACATGGCAGAACCCACACAAGCAGGTGCTGCTGCTGCCTGCCCTGGTCCTCCCCATGGTTGCCCCCACTCCGGCAGCTGCCTGGGACCTCCGGCCCCACTCCAGGCTGCGTGGCCCCTCTGTTGGCTGGGATCCCATCAGAGATAGCCCCACCAGCTCCAGGTGCTTCTGTAGGCTCCCTGTGGGGCTGGGAGAGTGTCAGGAGCTGGAGGGACTGGTGAAGAAGGAGGGGGCCCTGCTCTGCTGTCCCCGCCATGCCAGCCTTGCTGCCAGCAGCCGTGTTTGTTCCCTGCCTATGCGGCAGACGGAAATCTCCCCAAGCTCTTGGCTCAGCTCTGCCACTGCTGCGAGTGCTGGGGGAGTGGAGCAGTGGGGCACAAGCTGCAGGGCACAGACTGGTGCTGTGCCCTCCTGTACTGCTCTGGCTGCTGTGCTGGGGTGCTGCAGGCAGGGCGGAGGGACTCTGGGGTGTGCAGCCCCTCGGGGTGGTGGTAGGTAGCAATTTGGCGGCTGCAGCCCCCACTCTCATGCCCTGGTGCTGCCTGTCCTTGCTTTCACACAGGCCGTGCTGTGGACAATCCCCTGTGGTGCTGGCATAACCGGTGCCTGGCTGGCAGGAGCTNGCCCACGCGTGGGCCCGGAGCCGGAGCTGCGTCAGGAGGGGTAAATTTAGCACCCACTCACGGGGATGTCACGTGGGGCACAGTGACGGGGACCGCGCTCCGATGGGGGGGCCTGGTGGCTCTGCTCTGAGTCCCCTCAGATGAGCCTGGAGTGCAGGAGTTGTGCCTCTGCCCAGGGTTGTCACTGTCCCTCCGGACCTCATGGTTTCTGGGTCCGGAATGGCCACAAGCCACAGCTGACCATGGTGCTGGGATGTTGGGGGCTCTGTTGGCTCGTCGTTTGAGGCTGCTGGGGCAGTGGGAAGCTCACCCAACCTGCAACCCCGTCATGGGCAAAGGGCATCCCTCTGGCTTGGTGCCTGTTGGTCGTGGGTGGTGGCTGTCCCCGTGCCAATGTCCCTGCACCCACTGATCACCTCTCCCGTCAATGCAGGGATGGATTTCCACAAGGAGCTGCACCGCATCGAGGCCAAGGAGGGGCTGCGCGGCCGCAAGCTGCAGAAGGCGCTGGAGAGCTTCGCCTGGAACATCACTGTCCTCAAGGTGAGCGGCAAGGGCTGCGCGGACACACCTGCCCTGCCCTGCCCTGCCCGTCACCCTCCTGCCGCCACCCTAACACAGCCCCCGACGTGTTCTCCCCGCAGGGCCAGGCTGACCTCCTCAAGCATGCCAAGGCAGAGGCCTTGGACAACCTGTGGCAGATCCACAATGCGGGACAGTCCTGCGGCATCGGCAGGAACGGATCAGCCTCACCGGAGCCCTCCCGGCTGCGTGCCCCGCTGGAGCCCATCCCTGAGACAGACGGAGGTGGTGACACAGCGTCCTGCTGACCCCGGCCGGGGGCTCGGGGCCCGGACTGAGCAGCCCTGGCTGCAGGGGCCGGGAGCAGGGTGCCCGAGCCTGCCTGGGGAATGTGTGAGGCTGGGTGCCTGCGCTCTGCTGTGTTGAGGGGCTTGCACCAGAATTCAGTGGAGAGGTTGGGGAGAAATGTCCCTGCTCCGTCTTGCTCTGCCAAGCTCCCAGAGGACTCATCCATCCCCTTCATCTGCTTCTGGAGCCAGTACTCTGCCGTGGGGCTGGTGAGGTGCTGGTACCCCAGTGCCCATGTGCATGTAACCCCAGCCTGCTGTGCCAGATGCCGTGTGGAAAAGCAGCCCCAGGTCTGGGCTCCTGCCCACCCTCCCCAGGGCTGCAGGTTTGGCCTTCACCAGCCCTGGGGAAAACCAGGCTGGCAGGAAGGGTCCTGGCTGGTCCTGTCACCGCTATGGCATCCCTGGTGTCCCCACTACGCAGAGCAGCTGGGAGGCTCTCTGGTGCAGCAGGTGTGGGGCCAGGGTGTCACCGAACAGCAGATGTGGCTGCTGGCATCAGGGAAATGTTTGGGTAAGGGAGTTCCAGCACAAGCAAAGGCTGCAGGTGGTCTGGGACTGGACTGGGGCTGTGGAGTGTTACAAAGAGAGCAAGACCCTCCCTGGTGCCCTGTGGCTCCCTCTGTTCCAGGCACAGGATCGGACTGGGACAGTGCCACCAAAGGTGATGGGCAGTGGCACCGGGTACAGGACCCTGGTGGCACTGTCCCTCCCTGGCACCAGCCAGGCGCAGGGTGACGGCTCCCCACGTCAGTCAGGGAGCTATACAGCTGCTGGCACCCCTTTGTTCGGGAGGTTAATTAGCCTAATGGGGCTCTGAGCGCGCACTTCGCTGCTGTCTGTCGGAGCCGGCCAGCGCTGACCTTCAGCCCCTTTGTGCCAGCCCCGCAGCTCAGCCCATGGGCAATTATGGCCTCATTAGTGCCAGGCACCCCGGCCAGTGAGTACCCTCACAATAAGGAGCTACAAATGAGGGGAAAGGCCTGGACGGTCTCCGGGCTACCGGCCACAGCGCTCCCACGTCTCCCAGAGACCCGTCGCTCCCGCTGCCCCAGGGGTATTTTTGGCAGCACTATTGTGCTGGGCCCTATAAAGTGGCAGTGGCAGTGCAGGGTGCGGTGCTGTCGGCTGCCCGATGGGACATGCCCCAGAGCCTCTCGGCCGCCTGAAGACCCCAGGAAGGATGGAGGTGCCCAACACCAAGGTGGGGCTGGGGTGCTGCAGCCCCTGGGACAAGAGAGCAGCGATGGGTGGGAGGTCGGAATGTAGGGCTGGGGATGTGGGAGGGCCTGGCCGGTTTCTTGGGAAGCTCCGAGTGTGCAGCAAATCCCCGGGACTCTCTGAGAGTAGCCAGCACCTGATGAGGGGAATTCTTGGGAGGGAGCTGGGCATGAAATGCCTGCAGCATGGCTGCCTTCACTGCCTGTCCCGTGGCACTGGACAGCAAGAGGAGGGTGTTTGCCACAGCTACTGTGTGCCAGAGCAGGGCAGGGGTGCAGTGAGGACACCCACACCTGACTGCTGGCTGGAACACAGGTGAGGGTGCTGGCACCGAAGGGTGATGCTCCCGGTGCACCTCGGCTGTGGGGCTGCGCCCCTGCGGCAACAACCAGGGCAGGGCGGAGTAGAAACACCAGTGAGCACAGCAGAGGGAGCAATCCTGGGGCTGTGCAGTCAGTCCCCCCTCTCTGCCCTGTGGCTGCCCTGCACTAACGCTGCCCGTTGCTCCGGCAGCCCCGGCGAGCTGCCTGCCTGCTGCTCCTGCTCCTGTTCTGCTCCCTGGCTGCTGCCCGGCAGACCCTGCCCCACTGCTGCCGGCAGAAGACCTGCTCCTGCCGTGTCTACGACCTCCTGCACGGCATGGGCAACCACGCCGCTGGCATCCTCACGCTGGGCAAGAGGAAGAGCGTCCCCCTGGCCTTCCAGAGCCGGCTGTACCGCCTGCTCCACGGCTCCGGCAACCACGCTGCGGGCATCCTGACAATGGGCAAGCGCGGGCAGCACCCTGGCACCACCTGCCACGACGCGTTGGGCTGCCCTGCGGGCACGGTCGCCCAGCCGACAGCGGTGCCGCGAGGTGCTGACACCAGCCCTGCCGGCCCCAGGGAGTGCCAGGGACACTCAGGGAAGGACCTGAGCACGAGTCAGGCCCAGGGAGCAGCAAGGAGCTTTTATTAAATGGGATGGGGGCAGCGGACAGAGAAGGGATCCCTGGCAGGATGGACTGCGGGGACACGCAGCCGGAGCTCAGTGTAAATAGCACTTTTAGATACCTCCTCCCAGCCCTGGCCCTGGCCCAGCCTGCTCAGGGCACCGCGGGCACCGCGGCCTTTTACAATAAATGGTAGCCTGATGTCACCCGGCTCTGTTGTCTCTCTGGGGAGGAGTTGGGCGGGTGCCGGGGCAGCTGCCGGAGCAAAAGCCTTCCTCCGCGGGGCTCGGACTGGGCCCATCTGCGGCGCCTGCCCTGGGGCGTGCGCGGGACAAGCCGCCTGGGTGCAGTACCAGGACAGAGGTTAACATCGGTGCGGCAGCTCCTGCTCCTTCTGCGGCCCCCGTGGGCCCGGGACGGCCGGGACGAGCGGGTCCCGGTGCTTTCCGGTGCGGCGGCTCCGGTGCCAAGCAGGTCCTGGCGCCACCAGCCGGGTGCCCCCGGGGTCAGATGGCCGTGCCCGCGGGCGAGGGACNGTGATGAAGGGGCTGCTGGCGCCGCAGAACACCTTCCTGGACACCATCGCCAACCGCTTCGATGGCACACGTAGGGCTGGGACGGGACCGGGGAGGGTCCGTGGCGGCGGCGGGGCTGAAACCGGGTGGGGGAAGCCGCTCCCCGCCGGAGACGGAGAACGGGACAGGGCTCGGCCCGGCCCCGCAAACTCGGCGCCTCGGCCGGGCACGGCCACCCACGCGCTGTACGGGGACCGTCCCGTATCTGCGCTCGGGTGCTCCGGAACTCCCCGTGCCCGCGTCCCAGGCCGCTCCCGCGGTGCTCTCCCCGCTCCCGCTGCCGGTGCCGCTCGGTGTCGCCGCAGCCGCGCTCAGCACCAGGGACAGATCCCGGTGTCGGCGGGAGGGGCGTGCGGAAGGGGCGAGGGAGATCCAAAAAGGGCACGGTCGGTCTCAACACGCCCGGGTTGACCCGGCACGCCCGGGCCCCCGCGCTGCCCCGTCCCGTGCCGGAGTGATGCCCGTGTCCCCGGCCCCTGAGTTCGTCTCCGTGTCCTTGTGCCGGGATGGTTGAAGCCGGGATGGATGGCAGCCGGGATCGGTGATGCGCGGGCGCCACATGTTAGCTCCAGCACTGCTGGCACCATGCAGCCACCCGGGACGGGCCGTGTCCAGGACCGACCTCAGCTTCCCCTCGAAAACACCTGGAGCAGGTGTCTCCTGGGCAAGCTGCCTGCACGGCTGAGCATCTCCTCCCTTGCTGGGAGTGACCGGCATGAAGATGGCACTGGGAGCCTGCAGCCGCCTCCCAGGGCACTATCGAGGCACTTGGAGCACTTTGGAGCATGTGTTTGCTTCGATGCCGAGCTGTCTCTTGGCCTGGAGTGACACGGGGCAGCCCTGGTGGCGCAGGGGGCGTTTGTCCGGGGCAGCTGAGATTTGGGATGTTACCCTTGGGGTGCAATGTGTGAGAAATCTCTCTTCCCCGACTCTGACCGAGCTGCGCCTGGAGGTGACAGGGCAGAGCCACATGTGCCTCATAATGGTGATCCCGCTGCTCCTCCGGAGGGCAGAGCTCCTGGATCTGGGTCCCCGGCGAGGCTGCATGCAACACCTCGACCAAAGCCTTGGGAATTTGCCCCGGAGAACCTGATTTTGCCTCCAGTGCCCTGGCAGTCCCCTGTCCAAAGCTGCCAAACCGCCTCTGGGCACTTTTAAACAATGTGGGGCTTTGAGGGTTTGATGTGCCTCTTTATCGGCTTTATCTGCCACCGAGAGGGGTTTAGCGCAGTGATACCCGGCGGCGTGTTAACCCTGTCTCTCCCGGGCAGCCGCTGCTCTGGGCCCCGGGGCACCCAACCAGGCACACTGGCCACCATGGCCGGGGTCTGCCAAGCCTGTCAGAGCCACATCCTCCAGCTCTGCGAGCCACTCCCAAATGCAAACACTTGTTTTCTGTTCTATAACACATCCTGGATATCACCATAATCCCAGCTTTCCAGAGCCAAAATCTGGCCTTAGTCACAGCTTCAGGCTATTTTTGTTTCTCCGAGCTAATCCTGGGCTGAGCTGTGCTGTGGTGGCCCCACGGCACCCCCATCGGCCAGGGCTGCCTTCCCTCTTGCTGCATCTGCCTTGCCCTGGCACCACTCTGCCCACATCTGCCAGCGTGCAGATGCTGGCATCACTGTGGGCACTGAGGGGGCAGAGCACATCTACCTGATCCTGTGTGGTGCAAGGGTCTTGTGCTGGGCACCCACCATTGGAGGGTGACCTTTTTGAGGCTGGGAACACCCTGGTCTGCCCATGCTAGGTTCCACTGTAGTCCTTGCCAGCTGCACACCCTTGGCACCCTGCTAACACGAGCTATCTCCCCCGCTGGTGCTGTGGGGCAGGGCCTACGGCTGGGGGCTGTGGGGCAGAACAGCTGTTCTGTGACTGGGCTGGGCATGGGGCTGGCAAGGACTTCACTGTGCCTGGTGCCACGCCCCGTGGGTGATGCTGGGCAGGCTCTGTATTGCTGAGAGGCCGAGGATGCTGTAGTTGATCCCTGGATCATGACACCTGGGCACTGGCCCTTGACTTCCTCACAGCTTTTCTGCCACCCTCTCAGCTGGTGCCTCAGCTCCCCACACCTCTGGGGATCTCAGCAGCACAGCTGGGCACCTCTGGGCTGGATACGCCCAGCTGGGAGCTGCTGTTCCCACTAAGCTCCCTGAGCCCCGGAGAAGCTGGAGTGGCAGATGGTGAGGGGGAGGTGTGAGCTGCCTCGTGTGGGTGATGGGGATCAGGAGATGGATCTGGGCTCCTTCCCCTTCCAATACATGGGGCTGGGGTCCTTCTTGGGCTGGGGCATTGGGGGCAGTCAGACAGGAGATGAGCAAGCTCTGGGAGCAGCTAGGGGCAGCCAGCAGCCAGATGGAGATCTGGCTCCACTTCCCAGAGGGACACGTGGGTGTCCGGGATGGCTGGGCTGCTGTTTGTGCCCCCTGAGGTGGCCCCAAGGCCTCAGGGGCAGCTGTGTCTCCTTTCAGACAGCAACTTCATCCTGGCAAACGCGCAGGGCCGCTGTGGCTTCCCCATCGTCTACTGCTCCGATGGCTTCTGCGACCTCACCGGCTTTGCCCGCACCGAGGTCATGCAGAAGAACTGCAGCTGCCGCTTCCTCTGCGGGGCTGAGACCAGCGAGCCCATCCTGCAGAACGTCGAGAAGGCACTGGACAGCAGGCAGGAGTACCAGGCTGAGGTCTGCTTCTACAAGAAGGGTGGTGAGTGGCACGTGGGGCTGGGTCCCTGGCCACAGCATCAGCTGGGATTCAGCCCTGTCCTGGCCCTGGGGTGAAGCTGCTGAGCCGTGTGGGGGCTGCTCTGCCTTCACCAATTCTCTCTGACACCCAGGAGCTGCCTTCTGGTGCCTGCTGGACATCATGCCCATCAAGAATGAAAAGGGGGAGGTGGTGCTCTTCCTCTTCTCCTTCAAGGACATCACAGACAGCCGGCACAGGAGCCACCCGGGTGATAAGAAGGAGGGTGAGCCATGGCTGTAGAATGGGGATGGGATTCAGGGATTGCAGTGTGTGCAGTGGGCACGTGGCAAAGGGCTTCCCTGTTCCCTGGTGGGTCCTGCCTGCCATGTACACCCACGACACAACACTCCCACTAACTCAGCATGCCTTGTCCACTGCAGAGAAGCAGAGGAGCGAGAAGCAGAGGAGCAAGAAGCCTGGGAACTCGCGCCTGAGGGCTGCACGGAGGCAGGGCCGGACCATGCTGCACCGGCTCAGCAGCCAGTTTGCCCGGAGGGACCATGGCGAGATGAAAATCAACCGTGTAAGGACCTGGGGGACCCTCAGTTTTGCCCAGTGCCTTCCACGCTGGGGCTGTGGTGGGCACTGGGCTGAGTGCAGCAGCTCTCCTGAGAGCAGCCCCCAGCAGAGCCCAGCCTCACTAGGATGCTGTTCCTGTGCACATCCCTCCCTGGCCTGACAAGCACCGAAATGCCCCCCAGCTCTGGCAGCCACACTGTAGCCAGACTGCAGATGTGTTTGGTTGGCAGCAGGAGCACCCAGAGCTTGCTGTGGAGACAGCAGAGCTGGCAGGTCTGGCAGAGCTGTGCCTCTCCTCCTACACTCACTGTCAGGAAACCCCAGCTCTGGCTCTGAGCACAGCCATTCTGGCTCTGGGGAGTGCTGTTACCAGGGTGCCAGAGCTGTGGAGCTGCCAGATGGGCCAGGGACCAGAGTCAGCCCCGTGCCAGCCCCTCCGCAGTGCTGCTGTGCCCAGTGCAGGGTCCTTGGGCATCACCTGCACTTGTGGAGCCAGAGAGAGGGTTTGAGAGCTGCTGAGCCCCAGAGTTGATGAGCGGGCAAAGGATATCAGTGCACCAGCCTTGAATTTTGGGCATTTGGGTGGGATGGCCCTGACCTGCGCTCACCTCTGCCCTCCTCTGCCCCAGCATGTGAATTGGCACCTGAGATGGTTCCAGGCAGCAGCTGGCATTGCCAGGGGATTACTGTCAATAGCAATGACATCGCGTTAATTGATGTTCTGTAATCAGGCATTCTGTGCCCATCTCTGAGGGTGACCTCGGTGCAGAAAAAGAGAGTGCAAGCTGGTTGGCAGGGCTGGCTGTGGTGGCCCTCACCCCTCGTGCGGGGTGGCCCCTGCACCACCCACGCTTGCTCCTGCAGAACGTGTTTGAGAACAAGTCGTCCGTCCCCGAGTACAAGGTGGTCTCGATACAGAAGTCCCGCTTCATCCTGCTCCACTACAGCATCTTCAAGGCACTCTGGGACTGGTTGATCCTGCTGGCCACCTTCTACGTGGCCATCACTGTCCCCTACAATGTCTGCTTCACGGGCACAGAGGACAGTCTCTCGGCTGCCCGCAGCACCATTGTCAGCGACATCGCTGTGGAGATGCTCTTCATCCTGGGTAGGTCCGTGTGCAGGGCTGAGCACTGATCCAGGGTACAGGACATGGTGGGGCAGGGATGAGGGGTGATGGAGTTGGGATTGCTGTGCCGCTGCTGTTGGTTCTGGGCACACCAGAAGTGAGGCTGATGTTGGCTGTGGAGCCTGGCTCAGCTCTGCCAGCCACGGGATGGGTGGTGAGGGCTGGTCCTGCTCTCCTGGGGCAGATATCATCCTGAATTTCCGAACAACGTACGTGAGCCAGTCAGGCCAGGTTGTATACGAACCTCGCTCCATCTGCATCCATTACGTGGCCACCTGGTTCTTTGTGGATCTGATCGCTGCTCTGCCCTTTGATCTGCTCTACATCTTCAATGTGACCGTGGTGAGTGCTGCTGGCACAAACGCAGCCTTCGACAGCAAAGCTGCTGCCCACCTCCCTGCCCCTCTCCAACACCCACATCTCCTGGGGATATTTGGTGCCCTGACAATCCTGGCTGCCTGCTGGGTGTTGGGCACAGGGGTGATGTGCTTGAGGATGAGCTGCTTGTGTCACGCCTTGTAGACCCTCCTGGCAGCTGTGGGGTTGGCAAAGGGTTCCTGCCCCGGGGGCAGTGTTGGGGTCCCTTCTGGTCCCTGCCTGCAGCTCCACCGGGTTCACCTTCCTGCCTGCCCCCCAGACCTCGCTGGTTCACCTGCTGAAGACGGTGCGGCTGCTGCGGCTGCTGCGGCTGCTGCAGAAGCTGGACCGGTACTCGCAGTACAGCGCCATGGTGCTCACGCTGCTCATGTCCATGTTCGCGCTGCTGGCGCACTGGATGGCCTGCGTCTGGTACGTCATCGGCCTCAAGGAGCTGGAGAGCAATGACCCCCGCACCTGGGACATCGGTGAGTGTGGGGTGGGGGCATGCTCGGGGCACCGGGATGCTGTGGGGCAGCAGTGCCAGGGGTGCAGCCCTCACAGGTGGCTCCCGCGAGTGCTAACCCCGGGCTGTGCTTGGCAGGCTGGCTGAACGAGCTGGGCAAGAGGCTGGAGGCTCCCTACATCAACAATTCGGTGGGGGGCCCCTCCATCCGCAGCGCCTACATCGCCTCCCTCTACTTCACCCTCAGCAGCCTGACCAGCGTGGGCTTTGGCAATGTCTGCGCCAACACCGACACCGAGAAGATCTTCTCCATCTGCACCATGCTCATTGGGGGTGAGGCGAGCAGTGGGGCTGGGCAGGGTGCTCACCTCGGGCTGCCAGAGCACTGCATCCCCGGGCAGGGGATGGGCACATGTGAGACAGCCCTGGGCTGGGGTTTGGGGAGCAGAGCTGTGCCCCCCAACTGCCCCTCGCTGGGCCTGACGCTGCCCTCCTGCCCCCAGCGCTGATGCACGCCGTTGTCTTTGGCAACGTCACGGCCATCATCCAGCGCATGTACTCCCGCCGCTCGCTCTACCACACCCGCATGAAGGACCTCAAGGACTTCATCCGTGTCCATCACCTGCCCCAGCAGCTCAAGCAGAGGTTGCTGGAGTACTTCCAGACCACCTGGTCGGTGAACAACGGCATTGACACTAATGAGGTAGGAGGTGTTGGTGGGGCTCAGCCAGCCCCCTCCAGCCCCGACCTGCACCTAGCAGGGGAGCGATGGGGCCGGCAGGGCCAGCTGAGAGTGGTGCTAAAGGGATCAGGTCTGGGGCAAATTCCTGCTAGCATGGGGAGCAGGACAGGCACATGGAGAAGAAGCAGCTGATTACCACAGCCAGGGCTGTGTCAGTCGGGACAGCTGGGCACTGCTGAGACACCAGGGCAGCTCAGCAGCGAGATTCCCCACCCTGGAGGGGGAGCCGTCCCCTGGGGCTGCCGGGCTGAAGGAAAGCTGCTCCCTGCCCCTCGTGCCCAGAGTCCTGGCTCCTCTCTCCCCAGCTGCTACACGACTTCCCCGATGAGCTGCGTGCTGATGTGGCCATGCACCTCAACAAGGACATCCTGCAGCTGCCCATCTTTGACACGGCCAGCCGGGGCTGCCTCCGCTCCCTCTCGCTCCACATCAAGACCTCATTCTGTGCCCCGGGGGAGTATCTGCTGCGCCAGGGCGACGCATTGCAGGCCAACTACTTCGTCTGCTCCGGCTCCCTCGAGGTGCTGAAGGACAACGTGGTGCAGGCCATCCTGGGTGAGGGCAGGTGGTGTGGGCTCTGCCCCAGCCCTTCCTGCTGCCCGGCAGAGGGAGGGGCTCAGGGCTCATGTCACTAGCCCACCCCTGGTCCCCTCCTGCAGGCAAAGGGGATTTGATTGGAGCTGACCTGTGCAGCACAGACCAGGTGATCAAGACCAACGCAGATGTGAAGGCTCTGACCTACTGCGACCTCCAGCACATCGGGCTGCGGGGGCTCTGTGAAGTGCTGCAGCTCTATCCTGAGTACGCCAGCAAGTTTACAGCTGATATCCACCAGGACCTGACCTTCAACCTGCGGGAGGGCAGCGAGATGGAGGTGGGTGCGTGTCCTCCTTTGCAGGCCCCTTCCTGTCCTCATGGCCCTGGGGCTGGGGCTGTGCTTGGCCATGGAAGGGGAGTCTGTGCCCTCCCTGCTCGCAGTCCCAGGCTCCAAGGCTGGGGTGGGGACTGCAACTCTGCCACCCCGGCATGCAGGTATGTGTGTCCTGGCTCTGCACAACCCAGGGAACTGGCAGAAAGAGAATTTGCAGTGCAGGAGGTTGGGGCAGATGGAAGGCTTGGAAATGGTGTTGGAGAGAACTGAGGGGGCACCGCAGGACAGACAGCGAGGGCAAAGCTCCCTGGAGTGCAGCACACAGCTGGGGGCTGTGGGTTTAGTCATCTTGATAGCTCCAGCATTCGAGGGGATGTTCTGCTGCAGAAATGGCTCTGCTGCACTTTTCCTCCCCTGACTTTGCTGAGAGAGGCTTGGAGCTCCTCTGGAGCATCTCCCCAGTACCCAATTTCCCCCCTGAGCCTGCTGGAGGTGGTGTGGGAGATCAGTCTCTAGGTCCCAAACAGCCCTACCAAGACACACCGTGTCCATAACACAAGAGGATGTAAACAAACCAAGAGTGGAGAATGCCAGGGATGTGCGCCAGGTTCTGCACCTGCATCACTCTCCCCAGCTGGCTGCACACTCCAGACAGAACTGGTGCTCTGATGGCTGAGCTGAGGCTGGGATTTGGGGTACAGCCTCAGCTCTGGTTCACGACACTCAGGCCGAGGTTGGGCAGCTCACCATTGCCATGGCACAGCAGAGGAAGGAGAGCCGGTGAAGGGTAGGGGAGGCTGATACTGAGGCTGATGAGCAGGGCTGGGGAAATCTTGGTTGTCCAGGGGGGCACTGAGAGGCTGGGGGGCTGCGGGCCCGTGGCGGGTCCCTGTGGAGCAGTGCAGGGGGTCCCTCCTGCTGCTGAGCCGCTACCGTCTGCTCTCCCCGCAGGGGCTCTGCCGCTACTCCCGGCCCCCGAGGCTGTCGCAGGCGCCACAGGTTCGTCCCTTGCCGAGGCGATGCGGGGAGGACGGGGCAGGGATGGCTGTGCTTGGGACCAGTTCTGACCTCCTGCCTGCCTGCAGCCTCGTCCGGAGAGCGGTGCTGCCCCGGAGAAGCCCCTTCCCTCCATTGTGGAGGATGATGAGGAGCCCGACGAGGTTTTCCAGCAGTCGTCTGCCAGCACCTCCCGCCGCAAGGTGCTGCTGCCCGCGCTGAGCAGCTCCGTGCGCCGCGGCTCCCTGAGCAGCCTCCTGGGTGATGAGCTGTGCCAGGTCTCAGCCCTGCGGCACAGCTGCCCCTCCCCAGCCCGCGGCCGCAGTCCCTCTCCGCGGTGCCGGCGGGACACCCGGCTCCTGGAGCGGGATGGTGGCGTGGGCAGGAGGCCGGCCAAGCTCCTCATCCGCTCCCTGCACGCGTCCGCCCCGCCCGACCTCAGCCCCAGGTACGGCTGGGATGTGCCGGTGGCTCGTCTTGTGCCAGCCAGGCTGCGAGGGGATGCTCAGATGGTGGCAGAGGGGTGAGGCGGAGACGCGGGGCAACCCTCACCCCCTCCTGCTTTAGAGTCGTGGATGGGATTGAAGACAACGGAGGGACATCAGAGTCGCAAACCTTCTGCTTCACCATGGACCCACCGCCCAGTGCGCCAAGGGACTCCCCCACCTCAGGTACTGCCGGCAGCTGCCGGGCAAGGCCAGAGTGCTGGCCCCGGGGCTGGGAGGCTTGGCAGGGCACTGTCTGTGTCCTCCCCAGCAGGGACTGACGCAGGCGACCCGGCCCTGGTGATGGAGGCAGAGGAGATAAAGCAGAACATCAGCAGGCTCAACCAGGAGGTGTGGTGGGGATCAGAGGTGGGTGCATGTCCCCAAAAACCCCGGGGACATCGGCCGGTGCTCACTGCTCTCCGTCTCTTTCCAGATCAGCCGCCTCAACCAGGAGGTTTTGCAACTCACCCGGGAACTGCAGGGCATGATGGAGCTGCTCAAGGGTCACCTGGGGGCCCCGAAGCCCCCGGGCTGTCCCTGCCGTCTGCCCGCGACCGTCCCGCCGCCCCCCCGGCCCTTGCC
>VZTZ01045143.1:183210-199306 GCA_013400955.1 Drymodes brunneopygia | reverse complement strand
TGTGCCGGGCGGGGCGATGCTGGGGCTGGACCGGACGGGCGCCGCTGCCGGCGGGGCGGGGGCTCTGGGCGGCCGGGTACCGTTTCCTCTCGCCGTGTGCCGGCCCAGCGGGGCCCTGCGTGTCTTGCGGGGCGGGGGAGCCGCGGGGCACCGGCAGCCCCGGCCTGGTGGTACCGGCGTGTGGAGAGCGGTAACGGGAGAGGAGCCACGCTGGGCGGGGGGCGCGGCACGGCCGAGGGGACGCTCTCCGGCTCGGGGCTGACGTCCCGGCGGCGCTGTGGGTTCTCTGGTCAGGCCCCTCCGGGCCGGCTGCGAGCGGGAGCGCCTCCCGGGACAGCGGGGACGAGCAGCGGCTCCCGGTACCGTGTGATTGTCCGGGAGTTGGGGCACAGCTCCCATCTCTCACAGCCGTGACTGACTGCAAGCTGAATGGGATTGGAGAAGGTGTGGTGCCACGACTGAAGGGCTTGTCGTGGTGGGATCGTGTTTTGTTGTAGTTGCTCAGCCTCTGAGGTGGGGATAGAAACTCCAGGGGCTGAGAAGCCCGTCTGGATTCCCGGGAACTGCTGAAATGGGGGAGGCGACCCGATTTGCTGCAAACAGGCTCAAGGGGGGACTGTCCTGGGTTGCTGCTGGTGCCAAGCACAGGCCTGTGCCCCTCGCGGGCCCTTGTGAAGGGAAACCCGTGGTGCTGTAGGGCCTTGAGCAAGGCCCGTGGGCTGCAAGGACGTTTTGTGGCTTGTCTGGAAGGGGAATGTCGAGTGAGGCTGTCCTTGGATCTCTGGCAGCGGGAGAGACCCTGGTGTGTAAGCTGGGAGTGCAGTCAATGTGGGATCCCGGGGGGATTGCACCAGGAGTGCAGGTGTGAGTGTGAGCAACAGGTTTGCCCTCCTGAATCCTGGGGAAACTGCTCGGACCTTGTTTCTGGTGTTTCAAAGTGCTGACTGAGCTCCTGGAGCTGGACAGGAGCTGTGAGTGGTGCTGTGTCCTGCAAGGAGCCCAGCCCAGCTCTGACCCCAGCCCAGCTGACCTTTAGTTGCTGCCCTCGGACGTGGCTTTTGGAGCTCTGACCTTGGCTGTTTTCAATCCTGTAAGGAAGTTGGGGAGGAGAATATGTCGAGGGACTATTTTAAGTCTGGTGTGGAACAACTTGCATCTGCTATTCTTAGCTTTTTGTGTGGAGGGTCAGCACACTCGAGCTGCCCTGTTTACAGCCTGACGTTGGGCCTGTGCTCTGCTGGGGCTCCTGAGCCTTGGCTGGGGCCAAAAAAGCAAACTCAGTCCTGTTGTCTTGACATGCCATGCAGCCTGAGTGAACTTCCTGGAAATATCCCATTAATGTCCGCTACTGCCTTGACTCTGAAAGTCTTCTACATTTCTTTTCAGCTCACCTGGAAAATAAGGTGAAAGAACTATGGCTGAAAAGGGGTAAGAATTCAGGATAGTACCTGTAGGCAGCTACAAGACAATGTTGATATTGATGCATTCTTGGAGTGAGGCAAGCAGGTAAAGCACCAGCCTGGCTGGATCTGGCCAAGGACAGGAATGTTTGGGGTCATACCTGAGTCTCAGCATTGAAATCACCTCAGACCCCTCATGAGTCACAGTAATTTACTGGAACAGTCAATACCTTCAGACCAAAAATCTGCTTGTGGGGTGGCCTTCCCTCCTAAGATGCTCTGGCTGATTTAGGTGACATTTAGTTGCAGATTGAGCAGGCAATTGGGGGGGGTCCCTTTGTGCTCTGTAAGTAGGTGCTGATGCCTCTTCAGGTGATAGAACAACCCAGGCAAGGTGAGATGGACTCCTGGAGAGGGTTTGAGTTGCATTAGTAGAGCACTCTTTACTTTCCTGTGAAACCAGTGATGGCTTGGGTAGTGTGTGAAGGAACTGTCTGGTGATGTGTGTGTGCTTGGCCAAACCTAATTGCTGTGCTGAGACGTGGGATTATCTCCATCACAGCAAAACTCCTCTGCCTCTGGAGAGGGATCAGCTCGAGGGTTGCTCTAGGCCCTGCCACTCCTTAGCTCTGCATCCAAACTTCCTCAGCTGCTGCACAGTTAGTGCATGGTGGTCATGGCATCTCCCTGAAAAAGGAGGGGGAAGGAATGCCGAGTGCTTTCAGACACAGGAAATGAAATGGGAACGCTTCTAATGAAGTGGGTGTAGCCCAGAGTATTCCTGTCAGCAGACTTAAAAGAGGATAGAATGTAGAAATGTTGGAGTCAGCTGTTTTCTTCCCTTGGGGTATGAAGTTTGCAGCCTCTTATGCAAGTGCCGAGAAGTTGTCGGAATAACACTGAAAACACTCCAGACACTGGCCAGAAACAGGGAACCTTCCTGGATGTGTCAGTGTTGGGGAGATATAAAATTCATCTGAGTTCTGGGGGGAATGCTGTCCTCCCCTGGAGGACAGGAACGAGCTGCTGGAGCAACTCTGCATAAACAGATAAGAAAACACTGGTTTTCATGTTTGCTTTGGTTTGGTAGCGCTCCAAATAAGGAGCTGCTTGAGGCAGGAGATCTTTGTGCAGTCTGGGAAAGATATTCTGAAGGTCACAGATTCTTTGCAGTGCAGGTGGCAGTTTGCTGCTTTGCATTGCTGATGTTGCCTTCTTGCTGACTGAATAGGGGGTGCTATCCAAGGCATGTGTTGTGAGTGTCTGGTCAAAGTGAGGGCACCTGTACAGGAGTCAGGGTCAGGAACAGGAGTTAAAGAACCTTGGCTGAAGAATTAAAACCTCGATGCTTTAGTTCCATTTGAGTCAGTCCAGGATGCATCCATGAGTTGCTCCTCCAGCTTTGCTGTGCCAGGGATAACTGGAAGAGGGTGAGGGCTCCAAGAGGGGAGCTACTGTGGGACAGGGAATGTGGAGGCTTTGCTCCCTAGAGCTGGTGGGCAGCTAATGGGAGATGAAGGTGATGTAAAACTCCTCCACAGAAGTCTGTGTTGGAGGGATTGTAACAGCAGGGTGGTGGCCTTGAAATCTCTGAGGATCGAGTTGTTTTGGAAAAGCTGCTTTGGAAAACAGCTGTCTGCTGGGGCTGCTCCAGAGGCCATGGATGTGCAGATGTCAGGAAACAGATGTGTGTATGAGAAGGAGCTGGTACTACAGGGTCTGCTAGACTTGTTCAGGGCTGCAGCTGAATGAGTAGTTCAACTTTGGAATGGAAATCCTATTTCCCTCTAAATTAAGATGAGCACGTCCAAGTTTTTGTGAGTCTTGGACATAGAGCTGCACAGAGAAGTTGTTACACTATCACAAGTGAGTCACAGCCATAGGGGTGCTGCTGAAACTGCTGTCCAAGCTGATTTGGGTCTGTGAATCTGCACTTTAGGGCTGTAGTGCAGCTCCTGCCAGCTGCAGTGGAGAGTGACCCAGTTCAGAGCAGTTCCTGAGCTCCAGACTGTGTCCTTGCTGATCAGGACACTGAGGGCTCATTCCCTGTGGAGGGAAAAGGGAGGAAGGTAGAGAATTGTCTGTGGAAAGGTAGAGTATTGAAACTCATCTCATCTGTAACAGCTGAGTCTGTTCCTCCTTTCTCTGCAGCCTGGACCCTCCTGCAGTCAGGCTCTGGAAGTTTGTTCTTATTAATCAAATTGGTATATTAGGTTAATGTTCTATGCTGTGCTGGCCTGGGCTAGTGAGGTCTGTGTGTGGTTCTGGTGGGACCCATGCTTTCTGCTGGTCCTGCTCATGGAAATTGCTCCTGACTCCCATGTCCTGAAGCTGCCTGTGCAGCCCTGGGGTAGCAGAGCAGCACAGGCCAGCTGCCCGTGCAGTGTGAGGTGAAGCAAAACCACTGGGTAACTTCAGGGCTTCCTTTGCCAAGGAATTCATGTAACGCTGTCAGCTATTTAACAAGATAAATACTTCACTGGGGCTTTTGTCTTGAGTATTTTGGTTCTGAGCCAACAAATCTCCAGTGAAGCAACTCCTTGCATAGCTGAGAGCAGCAGCAGGAGTCCTTTGGGTAACCAGAGTCTTCAGGATTGGATTTCTAAATATCCTCCGCTTTCAGGGTAGTCCTTACTCCTGGGTGAACACACAGGGCAAAAATATCAGATTCTCTAACTTCTGACACCTTAAATGAGCAGCTTCCATGTGGTGCGGTGTCCTGCAGGGGTTGACATGGGGATCTGACAGTTATTCCGCTGTGGAGATTTGTGTTCTTGTCCTGGGTAGGTTTGTTTGAAATGGGCTCTGGTGCTATTCCCAGCATCATGAGAGCTGGAGAGTGGCCTTGTACTTGGGCAGGCAGGGAGTGCAGCAGCCATGGCATGTGCTTTCTCATTTAGGGCACTCAGATTCTCTAATATTCCTGGCTGTCTACAGCCCCTTCCAGCAAACCCTGGCAGGCAGGGGAGGGGTTGGAGGAGCACAAACTGCAGAAGTGATAGACCTGGAGCTCTCACTTGTGGGACAGCATCAGGAATTGGTACTTGACTTTAATCTCAAAGCAAACAAGAGACTATGTTAAGAGTTTACAGTAAAAAAAATCAGTGCTTTTGCTGTGGGATGCAGAGCTCCTCTGTGTGCTTCAGTGAGCAGGAGGTGGGCAGGGCAGGTAAACAAACCAGCAGGAGCCTTTTCATGGGTCTTGTGATCTCCCAAGTGCTGGGTTTCACTAGTTAGAGAAACTAGTAGGAAAATTAATGCTTGTTAATCTTGATTACACGAGTACCCCACCATGCCCTTCCTTTTCAAGGCCTTGACTGCTTGAATTAGCATGGCAGGCTGGGACGAGCTGGGGCTTCAGCTGCTTTCCCTTGTCTGTGTGGTATCACTGTGGTTATTTTGGTCTGCCTGACCCTGGGCTCGAGTGTCAGTGCCGGGGTTCTCATGGGGAGCAGGGAGGGTTGAATGCTCAATTCTCTGCTGGAAGAGATGGGGGATTGAAGAGCTCCCCAACCACTGGAAATGGCTTCATACAGCAGGATGAAGCCCTGTTCCTCAAGTCAGTGTCCACTGGTGGGTGTAGGCTGACCTAGCACAGGCAGAAAGTGCCTGTCCTGCCACAGAGCATGCTCACTGTGTGCAGCATTGGTGGGCACTTCCTTCAGTTATTTGCTTCCTCCTGTGGCCATCAGCTGGTCATCCAGGTCTCGGGTATGTCCTTAGCCCAAGGCCCTCAGTGACCAGTTAGGGTCTGTAAATTCCACTCAAACATCTGAAAGATATGGCAACTTCTCATGTGGGCATGAAGTCGTATAATCTTGCATCCAAACCTCAAACCACCCTTAGATTATGACCCATTTCTCCATAATTGGAGCAGTCAAGGCTCTGGCTGCTGCCCTGCCTGCACTGACCAGTGGCTATCCATGATGAGCTCAACATAGATGTGCTCACCTTGTTCTGTTGGTGTTCATGTAGCACAACCAGATGGCAAAATGCATCAAGATCTGTGAAATATAGGTCAGGCTAAGACTTGAGGATGTCAACAAGCTCATTTCCTTGTTTTGCTCTGGGAATCACCGCTATCAGATTTCAGGAGGCCATAACTCAGGGACACTGTGATTCACCCAGTGTTTAATGTGCAGAATGTTGGTCTGGAGCAGCAGTGGAGCTGATAGACTGCCCAGGGAGTTATAAATACAAGGTTAAACCAAAGCTGTTCCCTTGCAAGCTGTGTTTAGAGGGGAAACTCTAAAAGGTGGAAGCCTCTTCAGGCTGGTAGAAATGCAGAGCTGCTGCTGAGCTCCTTGGACCTGGTGGTGACCAAGCTGCTCCTGGCCAGAGCAATGAACGCTGTTCCCCCACTGTCCAGCAAATCCAGTTGTTGGTTTGTTTCATATCAAGCTTTCTCATCCTGTCAAACAGTGTTTGCCCTTCCTCAGAAGAGGGAGGAGAGGTCCTGACAGTGCTACTTGAAAGGACCCAGCTCTGAATTACATCTTCACTGTTTAACCCAAGGCTGAACTCAGAGCAGTGGCTTCACAGCTCTGGCTCCTGAAACATCCCACAGCACTCAGAAGTTTTGCTCCTTAGTTTCTGTCCTACCTGCCAGCTCTGGTGAGTGGTACCAGCTTAACAGTAGCTCTCCTGGGTCAGAGCCATTTGAGGTGAGAGGTCAGCATGTGCTCAAGTGCTTTGTGTTTTACAAACTGCTGAGGTTCTCCAGCTGCTGGCACTCACAGACTCCAGAGTAGCTCTGAAATGGCTGGAGGTTCCCTGTCAAACTGTGGGATTGTTTAAACTTGAGGCATAGTTAAAGTAACCTCAAGCAGTCACAGCTGGACAGGCCTTGCCCTGGAAAGCAGCTGTTTGAAACTCTCCTCTGTGCTGAGTAGGGTTCAGCCTTGTTCACAGGACACTCTGCTCCAGTTCCACCTGCTTTAAACTTCTTAATCATGGATGTCTTACATTTGCTGGGAAAATGCAGGGTGTACACACGGTTTCTTTGGGGATACTCTCAGAACAAGGAGAAATTGGCTTTTGGGGCATTTTCTTTCCACAAACAGTCTCTGTTAGGAGAGTAGAAGGGAAAGTGGTGATCCACAGCAGATGCAATCAGCTGTAGCATTTATCATGCACAGGGAAGTGGGAGTTGTGAAGGGTACAGGAAATGTGCCTAAATCTGTAACTGTGTACTTGGAAAGCATTCCTGTTCTCTGCAGGCAGCAGAGCTTAGCACTTAGGGAGGCCTTGGGATTCACTTGTGGGTAACTCTGGATGCAGATCAGCTTGTCCTGCTGTTCCTGCCATGGTTTTGTGTTTCTGCACCGCTCTGGAGGTTGGTGCTGGGGAGGGGTTGGCAGTGCCAATCGCAGGGGATGCTGCCTGTTCATGCTGGATTTGAACAGTCCACGTGAGGAACGTGGCCAGTAGCCTGGTGACCTGGAATGCTGTGGGATAAGGGTGCTGAGGCAGCAGGATGGGTGTGGGAAGCATTGGGTGCTGCCTCTGTTTGGGTCAGGTTGGGTGGTGATTCCTGGTGTGCAGCGGGGATGGGAGGGGGAGCTGCTGTCAGTTCTGAGGGGACAGCCTGTGCCCAGAGAGCAGCTGCTGACAGGTGCCTTTCTGAGGTGGGCACCTCCTCAGGTGCCTCTCCCTGTAGCAGACCACCTGCCTGGCTTCAGGGCCATCCTTGGGCTCGCTGGGAGGTGCAGAATGTTGTGGTGTGAGTGCCTCGGGACAAATAGACAGCTCTAGAAACTCCTTTTGTCCAAATCTCTCATGACCTGCAGAGCTGCCTCCTGCCGGTGTGGCACTGGGATGGCTCTGTATAGCATTGTCAGTCTGAAGTTGCTTCCTTGTGAACTCAGGAAAGGAGGAAGGAGCTAAAGGTTGACCTCAGTTACCTCTGTGAACTGAGTAATTGCTGTTTGAATTAGACAATGCTCTAATAACACCCTTTGTGTGCTAGGTGCTCCTTGCCTGCCTCACCCTGGCAAGGTGTATGTGACATCCATACAGGGTGGAAGTGCTGGAGGGCCCACTGGTGGGGAAGAAAGTTTGTACTACCATTACCTCTTTCCCAGGGAGGCTCTGCAGGCTGAGATCCTGCTGCAGGAGCTGCTGCCTGGCAGGAACTGCCCTGTGGTGCTCACAGCTGATAACTTTCCACTGTGGGAAGGAACCCCCACCAGTCTGTGCTGATGGTGGCTGCAGATCAAATCACCCTCTAGAACTGGTACAGCTGGTCCCTGAGCGTGTCACTAACTCTGACCTCCTCTTCCAGTTGCAACCTGCCTACAGGTGGAACCCAGTGCAGAACCTGCAGCATCCTTAACTCCCGGCACTCCTGCACTTAGACCACAATGGCAGGTCGAGGTGGAGCTGCCCGACCGAATGGACCAGCTGCTGGGAACAAAATCTGCCAGTTTAAACTTGTTCTCTTGGGCGAGTCAGCGGTGGGGAAGTCCAGCCTGGTCCTGCGCTTTGTGAAGGGGCAGTTCCACGAGTACCAGGAGAGCACGATTGGAGGTGAGTGCCAGCTCCAGATGCCTGTGGCCAGGAGGTGCTGACCTTGCTGGAGCAGTCTGGGGTGTCAGAAGCAAGACTGGCTATTTCGGTCTGGTCTGGGATTTTTTTGCTATAAATAGAGCCAAACAGTTAATGCTTTAACTCTTGGTTCACAATTTGTTTGTTGGTGTGGTGATCAGCACAGCAGAGAATAACTCTATGACAATCCTGCACTCTGCCTCTGAGGCTTCGTTTCCAGTGCCTCAGCTCCAGCTCCTAATTAGAACTGAGGCCTTCATCTTGGTTTTATAGCCCTTAATTATCTTTTCAGACCATGACCTGGGATTTTGGGGCTGTTTCTAGCCTGATACTGTTAACTACTTTCACAGTGCTTTCAGGTCTAGTAGTTTTTCAGCTTGAAATCATTAGCACGGTGTCACCAATCAACCAAAGGCTGGGTGGCACGTGGGTCTCTGAGCAGCAGTACCAGGGAGGTGTCCTGAGAACAGGGACTCGTGTGCAGGGAGTAAGTACAGCTGTAAATGTGGTTTACTGGCAAGCAGGGCCTAATGCTCCTCTGTGGAGGTCTGTGCTCTGCCACAGTCTTCACCCCTTGTCCTGGGTGTAAATTGTGGTGTTAGCCTCAGTGGGACAAGAAAAGAACCAGTTACTAAACTGGGGAGTGTGGTGTAACTGGGCTGAGTTTGGTGCTGTTACTGGTGCTCCCCAGGTCTGATCTTGGTGGTGCCACAACTGGGCTGTGTGATCCCTGTCGTGGCTGCTGGGAGGGTCTGGCAGTGTGGATGCTCCAGGGTCCAGCTGCTGCCTGGGGCCTCCAGGCCACCTTCCTGTCACTGTGTGGTGGTTCTTGGTCCCTGAGAGCAGGGAGTGTGACCCAGCAGAGCTGCAGCTGCCATGGCAAGTGGCGCTGGCCTCTCCAGGGCTCAGCTCACTCCCACATGGCAGCAGAGCTGCTCCGAGCTCCTGTGCTGGCTCTGGGCCCTGTCCTGCTGGAGCTGAGGCAAACCCCCTTCTCTTGCAGCTGCCTTCCTAACACAGACAGTGTGTCTGGATGACACAACAGTGAAGTTTGAGATCTGGGACACGGCGGGGCAGGAGCGATACCACAGCCTGGCCCCCATGTACTACCGGGGGGCTCAGGCAGCCATCGTGGTCTACGACATCACCAACACAGTGAGTGTGGGCAGGGCTGGGGGGCTGCCAGGAGGCTCCCAGTGCCCTGGGAACATGTCTGGGTCAGAGCCCTGCAGGTACCTGGCTGTGGGTGCCAAGTTCTTGATAACTGCTCGTAGCCTCTTCCTCGGCTCTGGCCAAGGCTGTGAGCTGATAAAGGATCCTGCTGCCAAGTGCTGCAGAGGCAGAATACTTCTCACAGGAAAGCCTTGTTCTAATCATATCTGCCCTGTGGATTCCTACATGGCTGCCCTTCCTGACTGCTGCCTCCTGTTTGCTTCCAGGACACATTTGTACGAGCCAAGAACTGGGTGAAAGAGTTGCAGAGGCAGGCTAGCCCCAATATTGTAATTGCACTAGCAGGAAACAAGGCAGACCTTGCTAACAAGAGAGCTGTGGACTTCCAGGTGAGTGGGAATCCAGAGAAGTTGTTACCCAAGCAGGTCAGGAAAGCATCTTTTTGCTTAAGTGAGGGAGATGACAGCTATGTAAAATATGCTTTGAGGGAGAATGAAAAGGAGGTTTTGTGCTGAGGATTGCAGGATGCCACTGAGCAGGGTCTGTGCCCTGCCCTTCCCTTCTGTGGCCCTGGCTGATGAAAGTCCTGGTGAATGTGGAGGGAGGAGGAGGAGGCCCCCAGAGAGCACAAACTTCTGTCCTCAATTTCCTCTGCTGCCTTACTCATGTGGGGATGTCTGCAGGGTGTGAAACAGCATCTTCTGGGTACGAGACACATGAGGAATCATTCCCAGCTTGTTCTCTGCTCTTCACAGCTCTTACCTCATCTGAGGCAAGCACTCAGGAAAGGTTCTTACCCAGCCCTCTCACAGGATTGCTTGTGGTGCCCTTGCAATGGATGACACACTGCCTGCTGACCCAGCTCCCAGGCACTGTGTGTGCATGGGGCTCAGTCAGGCTGTGCCCCAGCTCAGCTGTGGGACACTGGCTGTGCAGGGCTGTCAGTGGAGCACGTCCCTGGGTTGTCTGGGGCAGGAACAGGGGAGGGAATTTCTGGCCCAAGGTGGGACACAGCGTTTCTCCAGCAGTTAGTGTGTTAACAAGTGAAGTGCATGAAGTCTGCTTGGGCCTCCTGGCAGGCTGCCTTTAGCACTCTGATGTGATTTGTTTGTAGGATGCACAAACATATGCAGATGACAACAGCTTGCTGTTCATGGAGACGTCGGCAAAGACAGCGATGAATGTGAATGAAATCTTCATGGCAATAGGTAATGGCCTGTTTGTAGAGCTGGGGTAGCTTTGAGCACCAAGTGGGCCCTGTGTCAGCCAGGGCTGGTGGCTCTTATTGGGGCAGGTGTCCAGTTTGCCACACTGGTGTGACTGATCATTCCCTGGGTGTGTGGAGCCTTTAGTCTTGCAAAGCTGGTTCCCTCTCCCTTTGTCCGGGGTGGTGACAGAGATAGGAGCAGGTCTGATGCCAGCTGGAGCTGAGGATGGGTTGGTTTGCCATGCAGTGCTGCTGGCAGTGTCCTGTCCCAAACTCTGCTGGTGGTGAGGGCTCAGGCTGGAGCAGGCTGAACCCAGCCTGGGGTGTGCAGCAGGAAGAGGTTGCCCTCCCTGGAGCACCTTACTAACACCCTGTTTCCTTCTAGCCAAGAAATTGCCAAAAAATGAACCCCAGAATGCTCCTGGTGGCCCAGGCAGGAATCGGGTGGTGGACCTTCAGGAGAGCAGCCAGCCGAGCAGAAGCCAGTGCTGCAGCAACTGAGCAGCTGCTCCAGCCCGCGAGCCCTTGGAGGACGTGACTGGAACCCACGCTAACGATCGCACTTACCGTAGGGCGGCCGCTGCCGGCGCCGCCGTGATTCTCCATCCCTTTCTGATCATAGGCTGGAGGGAGTTCTTCCACCTGCACCTTTCTGTACAAATACTAATTCAATTCTAAGTCTTAAGTCACTTTTTTAATATATGAACTTCTGCTCTTCCCTCTTCCTGGTGGTGGTGGATGCAGGACCCGGTGTCTGCCCAGCCAGCGGTGGCCGTCCCGCGGGTGAGGCCAGCAGCACCCAGGTCCCACAGCACTGTAGTTCACTATGGGAAACAAAGGGATATTGGGACACGTGTTTAAAGTTCCCTGTCTGTAAGAGCTGAGGCTGATCCCGTACGATGCGCCCAGAACAACCACTAAACTGTAGCATTAGAGACAAACTCTGGCTCTTGGGCCACTTATTGACCAAATCAATGATGAGTATTTGGGGTGGGGCAGAGGGAAGCAAAACTGGTTTCTTCTGTATTTTGTATTGTATGTTTCTCCATGTAACCAATCAGTATCTTGTCAATATAGTACATCCAACGAGCTGCCTGTTGTCTTTCTTTGTGTTGGACTCCAGCATGCCAACTCTTCTTTTCTCTTGGTTCTGTCGTAATGCACTAATCCTGTTGCAACTTTTGCAAAAAAAAAATCTTGTATAGAAATTTGTCCTTTTCTTGATGGTTGTGATGCCACTAATATTGTTAACCCTGCTCTGGTGGGAATACACAAGGTTTACTGATGTACAGAGGTGGGGTGGGGGAAACCTTGGGTAACCAACCTGTCAGTGGGAATGACATGTATTGCAAAAGCCTGTAATTCCACAAAGAATGAAGGGAGGTATTAAATGGCTTCTGTTGCCAGACTCTAACTGATGTTGGCTGCTGCCTAGTGCCTAATGCAGTGTCTTATGCATCCTGGTATTTAAGAGGAACTGTTGACTTAGTCTTCATCACAAACTTCAGTTTTGTGTGATTAAAACAAAATTTTTATAAACCTATCATAACAACAATGTTCATGTTTCTTAATGCAGCAGGGACTGGACCTGAGCACAACAGTTCTGGTGGAGGCTGAGCTGTGCTGGGCTGTTCCTGGTATGTCCCACACCTTGGTAGGAGGTGAGAAATGGGGCTCCTGAGCTTGATCTGTGTTGCTGAGCTCACAGTGATGCTGCTGGTGTTCCAGTGTGCTCAAGGAGGCTTGAGGGAAATAGTGGGAATTATTCCTTGCTTGATACTTCTGGGGAAACTCTACAATGCAAGTTGGGAAGGGGTGGGGGAGCAGTGCCCAAGAGGAGCTCTGCTCTGCAATGGGACAGGCTTGGGATGATGCTCCAGAGTTTATGAACACAATGCCTCTGTCCCTGGAGCATGATGGCCTTGGAAAGATGCTGCTCTCCTGTCACTGCTGCATGGACTGTGAGACCCCAACACCCACAGCTGAGACCTGGAGTCAATATAGAAGGAGGAGCAGCCCCTTACAGCTCCATCCCTCCCATGTGTGCTGCTGGCAGCACTGTTCATGCTCAGGAGAGGCTGAGGATGGAGATGTGCTGCATTTGGAACCCTTTGTACCCCTCAGCTGAGGGGCTGTGAGAGGCTCAGTCACTGGAGAGCTGGGAATAGAGCTGTGTGAACAGCAGTGGCTTGTGTGCCCTTCATCTGCTATCCAAGGTCTCAGTGCCTCTTCCTCATACTGGATTTCCTTAAAATCCTGGAAGCAGGAAGGGTCTGGAGTGACTTGTGCCCGAGATCCTGCTCAAGCCTGGGCTGCCTGTGGGGTGCGGGCTCCAGTGGCCCCCAGTGCACCTCACTCATGTGGTGCTGCTTGTGCCTGGGCTGCTCAGCTGCTGGAGGGTCTCACTGTGGAACCACCCACTGCTTACAGTGTGGGGTGGACTGATCCTGCTGCTTTCCCCAGGCAGTCTGAGGTGGACCAGTTGGAGAAGGGCTTCCCTGATCCCACTTGGAATAATTCTGTGGACACTGCATGCGGTGCTGTTGCCATCTGCTGGCTCCTCTCCCTTTGGTGCCAGGTTTCTTCCCAAACTTTGGGTCTCCATGAAGACACCTGTGAGTCTTGCTGCCTGCCAGATCAAGTGCTCAGGGGCTCAGGATTGAGGCTGGGGACTTGCTGCTGTTCCTGGTGTGTCTGGACAATGGCCTGTCAGCTCTCAGGGTGGCTCTAACACAAACAGGCGTTCCTGCCTGCATACCTGCAGCCTGCCCACACACCTGCTGCCTGCCTGGGCCTGAGCACGGCTGTTTGTGCTGGTTATGCACCGCACCCGGGGTTGGGCTTCTCCCTCCCTGCTGCTGGGAGCTCAGGGTGGACTCCAGCAGCCCCTTGCAAAGCTGGGAAGGGATAAAGGGTATGACAGCCTCACACCACACCCAGCCAGGCAGCCCACTGTGGTTCCCTCCCCATTCTGTGGGGCTGGGGAATGGCCGAGGCTGTGGGGCTGGACATGATGCTGACAGCAGTATGAGGAAAGGGTGAGGGCACCCCTGCTGCTCCTGTACAGGTGAGTGGGACTGCCCTTCCTGCCTGCCTCCCTCCCTTAGCAGCACAGTGCTCCCAGATCCCCTCCTCTCCCTCACAGAACACTCCGGGTCTGCTTTCTGGCCCCGTTTTGTGCTGCCCTGAAAAGCAAGAGAGGTTCTTCCCTCTCTGTGCATCCAGCTGCTCTGGCACCAAGAGCAGGGTGCAGCCTCCCCATCAATCAACACCCAGAGAACACAAGTAGATTCAATGCAAAAGTATTTTTATTGGATACAAAAACATTCCAGTTGTGTGAAAAAAATGACATCATTGCCGATGGAGCTTGTCTGGGCTTAAACCCAAGACTTGCTCCTGTCTGCTCCGGTCCTGCCGTGGCCATTGGGTCCCATCCAGTTACACCTGGGCTTTGTTGGTGGCTCCCTCCTCAGAAGCTGGTCCAGTTTGAGGGGCTGCAGGGCTGACCTGGATGGGCACGTTCCTCTCAGGAGCGGCCGGCAGTGCCAGCTTGGGAGCCTCGATGCGGAGCTGCCCATCCTTGGACAGGGAGCAGGTCAGAGCTTCGGCATCCACCTCCTCGGGCACGTCCCACTCCCGCTTCAGCACCTCGTACTTGTAGGAGAAGGAGCCTTTCTCATCGACATTCTGAGTCTCCTTCTGCCCCACCAGCACCACCTTCCTGCCCACCACCTTCACCGACAGCTGCTCGGGAGCGAAGTTCTTGACGTCCTGGCAGACTGAGAAGCCGTCCCCGGAGCCCTGGGTCGGGGTCATGCTGGTGCTCGGGGTGTGCTCCGCGGCGATGGCTCCGTGGTTGCTCAGGAGCTGCTCGAAGCTGCTCATGAACTGGCGAGCTTTCTCCATCTCCTGCTGCAGCTCGGTGAAGATGGTCTCTGCGTGTGGCCAGAGGGTCCTCACTGTGCCCAGCCGGCTGGCCAGGGAGCTGGAGGCGAATGGTGCGAGAACTTTTGCGCAAAGCATCGCTGCTGCTGCTGCTGTTGTTGCTGCTGCTGCTGCTGCTTCTGTCCCGTTTCCAGTGGGTTGGAAGCGTTCTGCCCCGCTGCTGCCGTCCCGAGGCTTTTATTCCCGTTCCAAGGAGGCGTGGCCTTGTCCCGCACATTACGTCACCCTCGGGAGAAGAGCTCAGCTCTTTCCAGCCCGTTCCAGCTCATTCTTGTTACTCAGCCGTGAGGAGAGGCACCGCTGACGTCGTGCCCGGCATACCTTCGACCTGACTCTTACAGCTCTGCTCTCCTGACTTATAATTAGCAGCATCACCTCAGCCTCCAAGCGGGATGCCTGAGCCACTCCTGCCAAAAATCTGTGCCCTTTGCGTTTCCCAGGCATGGAGTGAGTGTGGTCTCGTCTCCTCCCTGCCTCCCCTCCAGCCTCAGCTGTGGCCCATTTCCCATCATCTGTGCCCAGGGAGGTCCCCTCAGGTGAGACCAGAAGTCAGCCCGTGGGCCATGCCCAGGTGGGGTGCACAGTGGGGTGCTGAGGGGTCAGGACAGGATGGGGATGGAAACAGGGAGAGGGGTCCCAGAAAGTGCAGGAAGTGCCTGGCAGCAGATGACATGGGACATGTACTTTAGGAGTGGGACTGTCCCTGTACTGGCAGGAGTGATGGGCTCCTGGCACAGCTGAGCCCGGCTTGACCCGAGCTCCTGGTGGGGGGGCCAGGGAAGGGCTCTGTAGCCCCCCGGCCATGGCCCCATGGGCCCTGCTGCATCACGATGGCTCTGCAGAAACCTGAGCTCCCGGCAGTGACTGCGGCTCCCTATTTGTGGCATGTGACTTGTCCCCAGAAACAGGCGCTGCTATTTTGGCTGGTGGATAATCAGCCTCTCAAAAATAGGCGATGGCTCCAGGAGGGTGCGTGGGGAGAGAGCGTTCTGGAAGGGACACACCCCTGGGCAAGGGAGGATAAAATCCGCTGCTCCCCTGCCCCAGCCCAGCACCGCTCTAGCCACTGCACCGAGCAGAGCTGCAGCACGACCAGGAGCACTCGTCGGGAGCAGAGATGCTTTGCCGCCTGCACTTTATGCCGCCCATGTCCAGCTCGCTGTTCCCGTGGCTGGGACCCGTCCGCACCCTCTGGCCACATCCAGGCACCCTCTTCGCCGAGCTGGAGCGGGAGATGCGGCTGGAGATGGAGAGGGCTCGGGAGTTCATGAGCAGCGTGGAGCAGTACCTGACCAGCGGGAGCAGCCCCGGGCGGCTCGGCATCACCGCAGACCGCGCCTCGAGCACCAGCGCAGCCCTGACCCAGGGCTCCGGGGACGGCTTCTCAGTCTGCCAGGACGTGAAGGACTTTGCGCCCGAGCAGCTGTCAGTGAAGGTGGTGGGCAGGAAAGTGGTGCTGGTGGGGCAGAAGGAGACGCAGAGCACAGACGAGAAGGGCTCCTTCTCCTACAAGTACGAGGTGCTGAAGCGGGAGTGGGACGTGCCCGAGGAGGTGGATGCCGAAGCTCTGACCTGCTCCCTGTCCAAGGATGGGCAGCTCCGCATCGAGGCTCCCAAGCTGGCACTGCCGGCCGTCCCGGAGAGGAACGTGCCCATCCAGATGGGGCCGGCGGTGGCACAGCCAGCTGGCAGCACTGAGGAGGGAGCCGAGCGGGCCAAGGCGTGAAGAGGAACAACGGGGGCCAGGCTGAGCCTGGCTGGGGGGGCAGCTGCTGGCCGCAGAGCGGGACCGCGCTCGGGGGGTGGTGTCTGCCCAAAACATGCA
>VZTZ01045143.1:141470-168744 GCA_013400955.1 Drymodes brunneopygia | reverse complement strand
GGGGGATGCCCGAGGAACCGGGGGAGGATCCGGCAGGGGCTGGGGGACGCTCCGGCGAGTACAGGGGGCTGCAACGCTCGCACCTGCCGCTCCAAGCGTGTCCCTTCCTCGGGAGGGATCCTGTCACACGTGCTGGTGCTGGCCCGGGGACCTCCCCCTGCCGATAAGCAGCGCGAACGCTCGGCAGGTCACGGGTGGCTCCGTGGTCGGCGAGAGCTGCAGAAGGGCAAGGACATGTGCAGGCGACCAGAGTCCTGCTCCTGCCTGACTTTGGTACCAGAGGCTCCCGCAGTGTCAGGAACACATAGCCCGCTTTCAGGTGGAGATGGCCCCGGGGAAACCAAACTCCTGTTCATCAGAAAGTGGGTAATGAGGCCATTTGAGTTATTTGTAGCTCCTTGTGGGCTGGGATGGCCTCTCCTCCCACTCCCTAGGCAGGATCCCTCCCGCAGGGACCCCAGATCGTTTTGCTCAGCTCAAATTGCCCTGATTTGTACTTGGAGAATTCAGGCTGTGAGTTAGCCCGGTGGGTGCCCACAGCACCGAGTGGTGCAACCTCTCACCAGCCCTGGTAGATCTGGCTGACCGTTTGGGTACCCCAAACCAGAATTTCTGTAACAAATATTGCCCCTTTTTGAGGGGCTGCAGCTGACTTCATGGCATACAGGGCAGCACTGTGAGTCTCTGTGGATTTTGGCGGGTCTGTATCAGCCTCTGCTTGTCCCTCCCTCTGCGTCCCTGCTTTAACATCAGCCGCATCTGACTTCTCCTTCCCAGGGGCTCGGTCACCTTGGGCCTGGCGGCAGAGAGCAGCCGAGCTGCAATGATCGGAGCTGTGACCTTGCTCGGTGTCCTTCGGGGCTGGCATCCTTCTGAGCCTGCTGCCTTCTGAGCCAGCATCCTCCGGGACTGGCATCCTTCAGAGCCGGCCTCCTGTGGCCAAACCCCCAGGCTGGAAGGAATGTGTGGCTCGAAGCACCTTTGCTTATCTCAGCTCCCCAAAGCACTTACTTTCTGGCCATCACGACTCGCTGCCTGTAAGCAGAGATGGGCACCATTAGCCCCGCAGCAAACAGCTGCTGCAGCGAGTTCTGCTGGCAGAAGCACCGGGAAGGGGTTTGCCCCTGGCCCACAGGCTGCCAGCACGGGCCCAGCCCCAGGAACGCCGCCTGTGCCCTCCTGCCCCAGCGCCCCCCGTGTCCCCGGCAGCCGGGTGTGCTCACGGAGTCAGGGCGATGCAGCAATTTATTTTTCACAGCTCATTTCATTTGTCATCAGTGCGTCAGAAAGCACCGATTCCCCTCTCAAGGCACCAGCTGGAAAACCTCCGGCTCCTCCACCTGGCAGCGCCTCAGGTCAGCCCTTTCCCCAGGCTGGTGTTCAGTGGGGCTCAGTGCTCAGCCTGTTCGGCTTATCGGGAAGGAGCCTGAGATGTGACTTGATTACAGCATGCAAGTGTCTTCCTGGGGAGAAAACCGCTGGGTATTAAAGGGCTCTTTAACTTGGCAGAGAGAGGAATAATGGGAACTGGGGCTGAAAGATAAAGTCAGGCAAATTGAAATTTGAAATGCGGGGCAGGTCTGCAGCAAGGAGGGCACGGAGCAGCCGAAGCAGGACCCCAGACACCTTTATCAGAGAGATGCCTGGGGCTGGAGGTGCTGCCCTGCGGGTGGCTCCATCCTGCTTCGTGTCTCTGGCTCAGGCGGCAGCAGGATGAGCAGCAGGAGTCCGGTGGCATCCTGCGTGAGGGGGATGGGGACTGAATTTTGCTTCCTAGGCACATCTGAAAATCTGGTTATTGCACAGTATCTCTTCCAGAACTCGGGAGCACATCAGACCCCGAGGTGACCTTTCCCGGGACAGCTGGAGCTTCCCTCTCTGTACCAGGCGAAATTCCAGTCTGCAGAAAAGTCCTCGCAGTGGAGGAATTCGATCCTAAAAACCAGAAGCCCTCTCCCCGCTTTGTTCCTGCATCCCCTCTCCGCTGCCCGGAGCGCACGGGAGCCTGCAAAGCTCCGAGGGCGTCCCTGCCCTGCTCGGCTCCGGCGGCCGCATGTCGAACGATTCCCGCCGGGAGTTAATCCTGACTGTTCGCATGTCAGGATGCTGCTGGATTAAACAAGGGGATTAGCATCAAACAATTTCCCTCGCGCCCCGAGCGGGAGGCAGGAAATATAATCACTGCAGGTTTATTCTGCCTGGGTTAGAAGAGCTGCCCGGGACGTGGCGTGCGATGCCACCCGAGCCAGCGGCACAGCCGGGCACGTGCCCAGGGCACTGCGGGAGCACCGGGATCAGGATGCCAAGGCCAGGGGTTGCTCATCCCGGGGGAGTCAGGGAAGTGTCCTTGCCAGGTGGCACTAGATACCCGCTGGAGCCTGTGCCCGGCGTGGATCCCACCAGCCCAGCTGTGAGGTGCAAGTGCCATCCGGGCTTGGGGAAGGAGGTGGAGCCGTTCATTGGGTGTCCCCAGGAGGGTACAAAAGCCAGGGCTGGGGAGACTCCATCCCCCCACAGTCACCGAGCCCCCCGGCACCGTCATTCTGGCTGCTCCTGCCAGCCTGGGCTCAGCTGCGGATGGCAGAGAATGGAACAGCCTCGCGGATGTGAAGGCAAATCTGTTTTCCCAACAGCTCCTGGGTTCCCGAGCCAGGGGATGGTGATGCAGCTCTGATCTGATGGCGGCAGTGCTGCAGGCTGCCAGCTTTCATCCCGAGCTTTGAGCCCACTTGGGATCCCAGGGTTCCCTGTCAGCACTGGGGCACAACCCTGTGCTCTCAGCCCCTTGGAAAAAGTAAAACAAACGCCCTGATCCCAGGGTTTTGATGGAACAAGCTCGTGCAGCACTGGCTGGGACACAACAGCCCTGTGCCTGGCGACAGACTTGACTTCTCTTCATTCCAAAGCACCATGGGAGCAGCTGGACTCACATCTCTGTGTCCTCGTTGGCCCAGACCTTTTGGTCCCTGGAGGGTTCTTGGCTGCTTTCCCCTGAGGAGCATTCCCAGGGCCGCCAAGTCCCTGGTCAGCTGAGAACAGGACCAATACACATGCCCACCTTGTTTTTCTAGGAAAGGGCTAAAAATACCACCCTAGGGCTGTGTGGAAAGGCCTGGGCAGAGCCTCAGCTCCTGGGAGTCGATGATTCACTGCCTGTGACCTGTGTGTGATCCCAGTGACTGTGCAGGGGCAGGGACAGTCCCTGGGCCAGGGCACATCTCCGTGGGGCAGATCAGGGGAGCTGCAGGTCCCCATTCCTCAGTGCTGCTTGGGGTGGCCACTCTCCTTCTTGCCATTTTGAGGTGACTCCATTTGGGCTGGGCATTGGCAGGATGTGGCAGGGAGGGGACACAGCACGGTGGGGTAAGACCCAGGGACAGCTGGCAGGTGCTGGCACAGTCTGGGGCCTGCGGGGACCCCCGGCACAAGCTGCAATATCTGAAAACTCCCAAACAAAAATTTCATGCACTAAATCTTGGGGCTGCAATTCTGCTGAGACCTGGCTTTATAATTGGATCTGTCAGAAAGCCGTCACACTTAATGTGCAGCTGCCAGCGTGCGTGCGGCTCCTCAGCGACCGCGCCGGCTCCGCTGGGCACCGGCAAAGCTGGGCCTGGGATTTTCCAGCTTGAGGAAAAGTCTAGTTCTTACCCAAACCCCCAACCCTGGGAGGAGGGCAGAGCAAGCCAGCCCTAGTTTTAACTCCAGGTGCCTCAATCTCCCTCTGTGCCAGGGAAGGCAGTGGGATGGGGATGATGCTGGCGAGGCAGGGGAGCCCAGAGTGTGTGGATGTGTTCTTCACCTGAGTCATCAAACCCATTGTGCAGTGTTTGATTAAAGGCCACAAAACATATTATCTTTGATTCTTCCACTTTATTTTTGTTGCCTTCATTTGTCCCTTGGAGATGAGAGTTGCTCTGGTACTTATTAGTCACAAAGCCCCAACCTCGCTCTGCGTTCCTGCTATCTGAGAAATGAATTATTAATGGTGCATTAAACAGACACTGGAAAGGGGCCCTGGGACACTGATAATCAGCAGCTAATTGAGGAAGAAATGAGATACTGCTCCCGTTGCAGAACGAGGACTGTGCAGTGCTGCGATACCAAAGGTGACCCTGCTAAAATTCCTGGGCCAACTGTGCCTGGCTCTGCCTGCTCAGCCCTCGCTGGTGGGTCATGTGTGCACCTGGCAAGGATGTTCTCCCTGGCTGGGATGTTCTCCCTGGCTGGGATGTTCTCCCTGGCTGGGATGTTCTCCTTGGCTGGGATGCTCTGCCCTGGCCAGGATGTTCCCTCTGACAGGGGTGCTCCTCCTGACAGGGATTCTCTGTCTCAGGCATCAGAAAGAAATCAGACAAATGCATTCATGGCCCTGGAAAGCTGCTGCATCCCAGATTTTGATGGCATGAAGCAGATCCCAGGGCTGGCCAGGGTGGGCACAGGAAGCTCCCAGTGTCCTCAGGGATGATGTCCCACTTCAGTGGTGGCTGCTCAGGATGCTGGATCCTGCCTGGACCTCGTCTGGACTCCTTCACAAGTGGCTGGGGCTGAACAATTTCAATCAATTTTAATTGTCCTCTCTTACTGTTTTCCCACACAACTTTCATCAGGGGCCTGTCAGATTTCTTCTCTTCCACTCTGGCTGCTTTAAAGGCTCACCCCAGCCCTGGCACCACGTGCCTCAGGGGTCCCGTGGGACATTGCCACAGGGTCTTGAGGGCTGGAGAAAGATGGGACAGTTGGGGATTGTCACTGTCACTGTCACCGACCTCCCTGGCTGTGGGCTGCTGCTCTGACAGTGCCAGGCTGACACTTCCATCACCTCCCCTCTCCAAACCCCAGGGGTGTTAGGACCTGACTGTCCTGTTCCCCTCCCAAGACCCAGCCAAGGCTCCCTGCTCCAGCTCTGCTCCCACGTCACGCTGAAGCAGCCACAGTTCACCCAGACTCCTTGCATAAATATTTATGCACTGATGCAACGCCTTTCTAAATATAAAGCTTTATCTGAAAATTCATTTAAACATTAAGTGTAGATAATTTATTTATAATTAATGTAGACATCAAGCCCCATCTTTGGAATGCCTGTGAGCTTTCATTTATAATTGGGAGGTAAGTCAGGAGCTAGAGGCTGGGCTCTTATCAGTTTCATTTTAATTTTCCTCCTGCAGCAAATGAAGCTGGTGCAATTCATCTCTCATTAGGAGAAAGCACAAAACTCCCTTAAAATAACAGTTTTATGGGGAACAGGTAATAAACCCATCTTTGTTGCTCTTCCCGCCTTTGATAATGTTACTGGGGCTCACAGATTCCTTCAAAGTGTTACTCTTCCTTAAAAATAAGTCCATTAAAAATTAAAACCACTTCCCTATATAATAAAATTTACTCCCTGCAATTATACAGAGGGAGCAGTTATCGGCCTTCAGTAGATTTTAATTAAAAGTTACAATAGAAAGGAAATAACAACGACATAAAATACCAGCAGCCTCTCCCCTAACAATGAATTATTGGTGCCTCTGTCACTCAGGTGCCTCTTGAAGGGATTCCCAGTGCTGGTGAGAGCTGCTGGGGCCAGCAGGTGCCAGGAGCAGTGCCTGGGGTCCCTCTATCAGCCCTGAAGCAGAGAGGGGTTTCCTGCACCCATGGGTGCCCAAATGGATGCTCAGCTCAGCTCTGACCCTTTTGTGCTCTTGTTTCTGCACCTTGGATAGAGAATGAGGCAGTTCTGCCTCCAGTGCCCATGGGCTGGGGTTAGGATTAATGTTAGGGTTAGGATTAGCTTTAGGGTTAGGGTTAGAGTTAATATTGCCCTGCTGATGTGGCTGTGCAGATCCTAGGGCGCAAAGGCTTAGGGTTAGGTTTAGGGTTAGTGTTAGGTTTAGGTTAGATACAGGGTCAGGGTTAGATATAGGGTTAGGGTTAGGGTTAGGGTTAGGGTTAGGGTTAGGGTTAGGGTTAGGGTTAGGTTAGACACAGGGTTAGGGTTAGATACAGGGTTAGGATTTGCCTTAGGGTTAGGATTAGTTTTAGGGTTAGGGTTAGAGTTAATATTGCCCTGCTGATGTGGCTGTGCAAAAGGGGTGCAAAAGTTTAGGGTTAGGTTTATGTTTAGGATTAGGGTTGGGTTAGATACAGGGTTAGGGTTAGGGTTAGGTTTAGATATAAGGTTAGCATTTACATTAGGGTTAGGATTAGCTTTAGGGTTAGGGTTAGAGTTAATATTGCCCTGCTGATGTGGCTGTGCAGATCCTAGGGCGCAAAGGCTTAGGGTTAGGTTTAGGGTTAGATATAGGGTTAGGTTAGATAAATGGTTAGGGTTAGGGTTAGGGTTAGGTTTAGATATAAGGTTAGGATTTGCGTTAGGGTTAGGATTTGCGTTAGGGTCAGGATTAGCGTTACCATTGCCCTGCCGATGTGGCTGTGCACATCCTGGGGTGCAAACCACACTCTGGCTCTGCCAGGCTGTGGGGGCCTGGCTGCCCCCCATTAAATGCCCCAGGGGCCTTGGGTTCCTGTTGTCCTGGGGGCTGGGTTCATCCAGCATCCCCGAGTCCTTCCTTGGAAGCGTGTTCTGGCAGAGAGGGGCTGTGGAAGCTGTGCGTGCTTGGCCCAGATATTTTACAGAGCTCACGGAGGGATCATCAAAGGCAGCTCTGCACTCACACTAAAAATAGCAGGTGCCTGGGATGGTGCAGGGGCTGCCGGTGGGAACGCGGTGCCTCTGTCACCTGCAAGCACCTGCTCGTGTGGAAAGGGCTGCAGCTGTGGAAAACCTCATTCCATGTACACAACAACTCTCCCAGAGTGCAAACCTGTGCTTTTCAGCACACCTGAGGCTCGTCTGAGTTCAAACGTGGGTGTTTGCAGGGCTCACACTGGCTGTGGGGCTGAACTTCCAGCTGGCCAGAGCTGGGTCACTGCTGATTGAGCTGATGGGAAACAGGTGAGAGCCAAGGTGCTGCTGTTGCTGGGGCTGGTGCAGCTGCGCTCCCCCTATGTCAGCTTTTTGCTCTGCTGGAGTCTGGAGGTGCTGCCCTGTCACATCCCAGCATCCCACAGCCCATGTCAGCAGCAGGAATCAAGGTGAATTGAACCACCTGGAGTCCAGCTGGGCCCTTACACCCTGGCAATAGGCTGGGGACCAGTCCTGCCCTGTGCAGGCTGCAGGCTGGGGCAGTGCAGCCTCACTCAGCTCTCCCTGGGCTGGTGCTGCCCAGCGCTGTTGTTCCTTTAACCAGTTACAGCTGTCGAGCGTTCCACTGCCCTTCTCCTCATTGCCTTCCCTGGGTCCTGGCTGTGAAGGTGCTAACCCCCCCCAATCTGGCTCTGAAACGTTTATGAAATCTTTATGGGCTTTTGAAAAGATTTTAATTCCCTGACAGCGCTGCTTTCACTGGGAAAAAAAAATAAATTATGACTCAATGAGCAATTACAGCCCAACAGCTGCTGAATGGCCACAGCAGCTGCTGGAGCAGCTTGGCACGGCTTAGCGGTGGCCGAGGAGCCAGAGAGCCTTCCTGGAAAGTGGTGCTGGGCCTGAACCACCCCACACTGACCTTCCTTGGCTGTGGGACCCTGGCTTGGCCCCTGAGCACAGCCCTCCTCTGTCCACCTGTCTCCCACGGCTCTGTGTACCCTGAGTTCTGCCTGGTGCTGATCCCTGCCGTGCAGAGCCAAGGAAGGAGACAGCCAGCTCTAACTGCACTTGGAGAACTGGGCACTGCAGTCAGCTGGTGTCCTGGGATCCCAGTGGTGCTGCAGGAGGGCTCCTCCTTCCCTGGGGTCCTGTGGTTCCATGTTTGGGGCTGGCAATGTCTCCATAGCATCATGTCTGGGACAGCCCTCACCCCTACCCATCACCTGTCTCACTGGCCAGGTGCCACCAGTGTCCCCAGGCAGCACCAGCACCTCCCTGTGTGGGGGGATGTCAGAGCTGTCAGAGGATGTAGAACATCGGTGTAATTGTAAAACTCCCTGTTTACTGAAAGCAGAGCTGCTGAGCCCCAGGAAAGTGAAGAAAGGGGAAGCATTGCCCTGACAGTGCTCATTCCTTCCTGGCAGTGCCCATTCTCTCATAGTTCCCTCCCTCCTGGCAGTGCCTGATCCTGTTTCCTCATTTCTGCTCCTTTGAGTGCACAAAGTTGCTGTACAGAACTGAGCACGGGGTTGGGAGAAATTCTGTGAGCAACCAGAGTGTGATGGAGGGGCTGGGTGTGCTCTGCCTTCTGCTGCTCTGTCCCATGGCACTTCAGGGCGCTGCAGCTGGAGACGACCTTCTCTTTGTTTAGAGTTTTGTCTTCAGCTTTGGAGATATCTGCACCAAACCAAAATGTTTGAGGCTGACCGTGGTCTTGGTACAAACAGTATCTCGGGGAGAAGCAATGTGAAGGGTTGCCCTTGGGAGAGAGGAGCCAGAGTTCCCTCTGGGGGAAGAAATGCATCAGTGCTCCCCAGTGCTGCAGTGCTGGGAGCTGTGGGTCAGGTAAGGGGCCTCATCTCTTCACTTTCTTGATCCCCGTGCCTGGAAGGGGAGTACAGTCCCTTCCCTGCACTGTGGTGGAGGCAGGATGAGGCTGAAAGGGTTAAAATAAATTTTAAAAGTGTGGAGAAGCTCCAGCCCTGACTCTACTTCTTGGAGAAGAAGGCTACACCATCGTCATCAGGCTCCTGACAGCCAAGGTACTGTGAAGTTGGAGATCCATTAGAGCGCCTGTAATTATTTATAGGGAGGAAAAAAAAAACCATCCTACATTGTGAAAATCAGATGGCACAGCAAACAAATGCACCGAGCTTTGGCAAAAGGGTTCTGAAAACCCAAAGTGATTTATGGTGAGCCAGGCCGAGGCTCAGTGGTGCCTCACTGCTGCTCCTGGGGACCTGACTCTGACAGCAGTGGGAAAAGGGACTCCTGGTGTGGACAGGTGGGATCTGCTGCTGCTGGGCCACCTGCTTCTGCTCCAGGATCCACAGACCCAGAAGCAGCTCAAACTGGGACTCCCTGCTCCTGGCTTCCCCCTCCCTGGCAGCTGGTGGCCCTGGAGCCTCCTGCAGGTGTGGGCACCTGTGGGCTTGGAGGGGTTTGGAGCAGCACGTGCTCTGCCCCCACCTCTGCAGTCTCCAGCCTCTGCCAGGGCCAGCATCGGGCCAGTCACACCTTTGCCTCTTGACATCAATTCCGTGTTTTAGTGGAGGCAAAGTAGCGAGCAGGAGAGTGCTCTGGGAGTCCGGAGCCCCTGGGTACCTGCTCCAGAGGAGAGGGCTCTTGGCCAGAGCAGCTCCCTCCCAGCTGGGCTCCAAAGCTCAATTAGCAGTTTTGGGAAGTGCTTTGAGCTCCTCTGCGAAGTGTCCTGGCAGAGGGCAAAATGTGATTATATAACGCGTCTAGACAGCCTATTCCTTGGGGTGGGCAGCAGGACGCTTTTATATCTCCTCTCCTGTGTCAGCACTGTGTGGCCCCGCTGAAAGGTTCTGGGAGCTGCTAAAATATTAACAATGATGACAGCGACAGGCCAGCTCAGACTTTTGCACTTAAAATTGTTGATCTTAGCACAAGGGGAGCAGAGCGCAGCAGAGGCGCCTGTGCCTGGCGGCACCTTGTGCTCCAGCTGCGACGACTGAGGAGCAAACAGCATCACCCTGCAGGCCCCCTCCCTCCATCCCGCCCCTGGCTCCAGTTCACCCTCCTGGAGCAGCCGAGCTGCCCGGGCATGGCCAAATTTCTTGTCCCTCCTTGCTGCCTGCTGGGCCTGGGTCGGAGCAAGGGCCTCTGCCACCGGCAAAGAACTGCAGCCCCTGGTGATGCCACCTCCCCGGAGAGCCGGGCTGTCTGCCGCCTCTCAGGGTGCGGGGCTGGAGACCCTCGTCCTGGCGAGTCTGAGACTTGACCAGCCATTCTCCTGGGCGATGGTCGCACAGGGCATCTCAGTGCCCTGAAATTCAGGTGCCCTCCCCACAGCCCCGCTGTGTCACCCTCCTTTGCGTGCCCAGCCACACACCTCACCGACCCCCCAAATCCCCTGGAAAGAGCCTGGGGAGCCCCTGTGTCCCCACCGCCCCAGCCCGGGGCAGCCGTGACCGAGGGATGCGCGACGGGAGGATGTCCCCGAGCCCCCGGCGCCGCTGCGGGATGCAGCTGCGGGATGCAGCACCGGGATGCGCCGCCGCGGTTCCCCCTCCCACTCCGCGCGGGCGCGCGGCGCCGAGGGGGGGTTGGACCGCGGCGGCGCGCGCGCTGCCTTCATCCCCCCCTTCCTCCTCCTCCTCTTCCTCCTTCTCCTCCTCCTCCTCCTCCTTCTCCTCCGAGAGCGCGCTCGCACGGCCGGGAGCGAGAAGCCGGCGGGAGGATGCTGCAGACGGCGGCGGAGCCGGGCGGCTGGGCAGGTAGGGCGAGCGGGGGCGGCCAGGCTGCCGGTACCGGCGGCCGCGGGGCTGGGCTGTGGGCACGGGGAGTTGCAGGCTTAGGAAAGTTGTGGGAGGTGGGGGATACGCTGGAGGGGCCCCGGGAATCGGGATCGGGGCCGGATGTTCGCCCGGGGCACGCACCGCTCCCCGCGCTTCATCCCGGCGGCGCCGGGCGACGGGGCAGGGGCGGCGGGGGTGGCCGAACCCCGGCCCCACTGACCACCCGGAGGGGTCAGGCCAGGAGGGAAACTTGAGCGGAACTTTACCGAGGCCCCGGCGCAGCCCCTCTCGGGCGCGGGGCTGGGGTTCCCACGCCGAGCGGGAGCCGCTGGGTGCCGGTAGCCCCGGCTCGTCTCCCCCGGGGTGCCCGCGCTGTGGGTGCACGGCGTGGGACCCCCACACCGGGTGTGTGCTGGACCGGGCTCGGCGGCAGTACCGGGGCGCGGGCGGCGTTGGCCCGGGTGTCGGGGTGTGCGGCCCGGCCGGGGCAGGGGGTGGTGGAGCGGTCCTTGGGCCCCTGCGGGCCCGGCCGTGCTGCTCGGCGTGCACAGCACACCCTGCGCGTCCCTGGCTTGTTCGCAGGGTGCCTGGAGCTGCACGCGTCCGTGCTGGGATCGGGACATGGAGAGCCGCGTTGGGAATGGAGCCGAGGCTCTGGCTGCCTCCACGGGGACACCTGGCTCTTACGGGAAAGGACCTTCAGAGAGCTGTACAAAAGCGCTTTCTGTCGGCTGCGTCCCCGGGTGGGAGCAGCGGGGTCCCCTGGTCTGGGAATGTGGAGGCAGAAGCAGGATGCCCACTCAGCGGAGTGACCGCTCTCCCCTGGCCTTTGCCAACAGACTTTGCTGTTAACTTGGAGCAGCAGCGAGTTATGGTGGAAGCTTTGAAGGAGTTTGCATGGGATGGGCAGGGCTGGGGCTTGCTGTGCCCCAGAGCGAACCCCGCGGATCCCGGCACAAGGACGTGCCTGCGCCTGCCCTTGGCAGCGCCCTGGCAGGGCGGCGAGCGCCGAGCCTGCTGGATGGGCGTGTGGGAAAACATCTTGGCACAAGAGGCTGCGTTTTGCTTCCAGAGCAAAATTTGAAAGTGCTGCTTAAATAGAGAGCATGATTCTGTGGGAAGGTGAGGGGTCTAAATTCTGGTCTTGCACTCCTGGAGGCTCTAAGGGGTTTCTGAGTTGATTCACCAGTGTGCAGGGATCAGCACCGGCTCACTGGCACCTTGCTGCTGGAGCTGCCCCTGCGAGGGCCGGATGTGTCTGTGGGTCCCATGAAGTACGGCAGCACCTCTGCCCCACAGGGAGCAATTTTGCGTGAAAATGTCAGGTAGGAGCTGGTCCTCCCCTGCTCAGCGCTTTGCACGCATCAGCTTCACCCCCTGGTTACCTGGAGTGTCTGAGTGGGGAGCGGAGATGTTTGTGTGAGCTGCTGTGTCTGCATGTGGGGCACGGTGCCTGAAAATAGCATCAATGGGCAGTGCCGCCGTGTGTGACAGCCCGCGGATAAATGAGGCTCTGTCCCGGCTGCCAGCCTGGCTGGGAGTTTCTTCAGCCAGCGCCATCCAAATCCACCACCACTGACTTTTTTTCTTTTAAGTGACTGCAGGTGTTTTCCGATGGAGCATCCAGCCCAGAGGCTTTGCTGAGTGATGTTTGTCGCTTGGCTGGAACGGCTCCGTGGGGATGGAGGAGCCGTGTCGGTCCCTCGGTAGCTGCCAGTGTGATTCTGCCGACCAGAAACTCTCTCGCCGTATGCAGAGTTCAGGGCGGGGTGACGATACCGTGTGCTGTGGATTTCGTGCTTGTTCTATAATCTGCCACGTGCGTTGGGAAAAAAAAAAGGCTGGTGTGACCCTGGATGTGGCTCCGTCTGTGAATGCACAGAGCCGGGCTCTGCGTTAGCAGGGCTGTGACGTCAGGCCAGGCTGTGACTTCCCGCTGTGAGTCTTGCACACGAGCATCCCTGAGCGCTCATGCCTGAGTCTGCATCCCTGAGCTCACATCCCTGAGTTTGCATCCCTGAGCTCTCATTCTTGAGTTTGCAACCCTGAACTCTCATCCCTGAGCTCTCATCCCTGAGCTCACACGGAGCTTGGCTGGGGCTTCAGAGTGAGTGAGCTGCTCATGCTGCCCGAGTGCTGTGCAACTCTGACAGAGCAGCAGCCTCTCTATGGAGAAATTGGGAGGTTGATTTAATAGTCCCAAGAGTAAGAAATCCTTTTGAGGGCTGGTGGCTCACTGGCCTCAGGGCTTGGACCCCAGTGCTGGACTGTGGAGGGCTGCATGTCCTGGCCATCGTAGGTGAGGGTTGGGACTTGGCTGCTCAGGAGGTGCCATCCTGCTGGAGTGTGCAGTGCTGGGCTCAGAGCATCCCATCCCATTCCATCCCATCCCATCCCATCCCATCCCATCCCATCCCATCCCATCCCATCCCATCCCATCCCATCCCATCCCTCCCCACCTGCCTGGCTGATGTTCTCTGCACTGTTTATGTGTTCTGCCTGGTGCTCCCAGCTGTCCTGGGACAAGGGTCCTGTCAATGTGCCAATGGGGACAGGGACAGGGACAGGGACAGGGACAGGGACAGGGACAAGGACAGGGACAGGGACAGGGACAGGGACAGTGCAGAGCTGCCCCAGCTCAGTCCACCTGCACTCTCCTGCTGTTCATCCCCAGGGCCTGGCAGGAATGTGCAGAGCCTGGAGTGATGCTGTGGCCCCAGTAGAGCAGCACCAGGAACTCACCTGGCTGTGGCCTTCCACAGCCATTCCAACCCAAAAACTCTCTTTGAGCATTTCCCCAGCATCCTCAGACATTGGCTGGTGGCTGGTAAAGGAACCCTGGTCTTTGGGCTCTTATTTGTTCTATTTCGGGGATCTTCCTCTTGTTTGGCTTTTATTTAATATTTCTGGAGAGATGGATGTATTTCTATGAGTGCACAACACAAGTCTGCTCTTGACTGAACAAGGATCTTTGCATGGATGTTCCCAATCCACTACTGGATACGTCAGTCACGTTGCTTTACACTGGTGAATTTCTAGGGCTAAAAGCAAACCTGCTGTGGAATCACAGGACAGACCCCAAAACGTGCCAGACTTACACATCACAGGGGCAAAGATTCCCTTTCCAAGCCCTGCAGTCCTTCCAGCTCCTTCTCCTGTACCTCAGCTCAATCAGGATTGGAGTTTGAGTTTTCCACAGCCAGATCCTTCAGTTCTGCAGCTCTTTAATCATTTCTAGGGATGATAAAAATGCAAAAATGTGCACCCAGAGCAGAATAATGAAGCCCATAAGGGTCTATTTGTCAATTTAGCAAGGATATTGTGACGTACAAAGGCTGTTTCTTACTCTGATGTTCTGAGATTGCCTCCAAAATAGCGCCATAATTTCTGTGTCAGAAAGCCCCTGTCAGGAATTATGTCTGTGCTCTCAAGGAAACCCAGGCTGCAGCTGCACTGTAACAACTGCTCCATTTCTGTTAGAAATACAACAATTTACTTGCCAGTCATCAAAGGGAACCTGCAGATTTAAGGAGCCATGAGCCGCTCTGCAGGGCACGGGAGTCCCCAGGTCCCGTGGGAGCTTCCCTGGTGCTCTCCTGGATGCAGGTGTTGGTATGTCAGAGGCATCAGGTGTGCCCAGCCTGGCTGTAGTGGCAGGGCCAGGCAGGCACTGTCACCCTGGCCATGGCAGTGGCCTGGCACAGGCACTCTGGGCTGTGGGGACAGGGGGAACTTTGCTCTGCATGGCTGTGGGGCAGAGTGGGTGCTTCCCCAAGCACTCCTGACTTCACAGGGGCTGAAGGCACGGAGAATCCCTGGCTGTCAGAGGGCTCTTTATGGTTGGTTTTGTATAAAACCCACCACTTTCCCCCTGCAATGTAAACAGCCTTTTCCCCAGGATGAATTCCCGGCAAGGTGCCAGGGAGAGGGGCTGGTGGTGGATTTGGGGCTGGGGGCCCTGCAGGGGTGGGCCCAGGCTGAGTCCCAGTCACAGGGAAGGGTTCTGGGGGAACCTGACTCTGGTGAGAGCTCTGAGCCCTTGATACCAAGCAGATCTGCTCTGCTTTGAAATGGGAACGTTCCTGAGTCGTGATTTTCCCTGGCCTAATTATGGAAATTTTTTAATTAGTTGATAAGAAGGATCACTGGGAAATTGCAAAGGAAACATTTTGAGGTGAAGCCCTGATCTGTGCCTGTGTCTGCCTGGAGTCAGGAGCTGCTCCAGCTGCTGCACCTTGGTCAGGCAGCAGTGGCTGGACTCAGGGTGCTGAGGGGACTGGACATCCCTGCTGCTTCCCGTGGTGAGGCTCTGGATTCCTCTGGCCAACAGCTCTGATCCTGGCAGCTCTGTGCCAGCTCTGCCCACTCCTCTGCCCTGTGCCCACCAGTCAGGGGATGAGCCGGGGCTTCCCTGGTGGGAATCAGGCTGATGCCACCCTGTCTCCAGTTTGAGTATCTCTGCTTCTGACATCTGGCCACTGGCTCGTGCTCTGCATCAGGGGGATGAAGGAACTGTTGAATGTGGGTTGGGTTTTGCCTGTGTAAGAGCAGAGGGGGTTCTCATCTTCCTGTCACCTTCCAGTTCTCTGAGAGCTCTGCTGCCTTGGAACTGGGAGAATTCTGCCCCGGAGACAGCAGGTCACACCTTTGTAAAACCATGTGGCAAAAGGCAAAGAGCTTTTTAGAGGATATTTTCCCTTTATCTATTGGAGCAGGAGAGATATGGGCCCAATGACTTGGCCCTTGCAGGTGCCACCGTGATGCTGCCCTGGATGTCCAGAGGCTCACTGGACCCTGCCAGGACCAGGACCAAAGATGGCAATGGCCACCAGTGGTGGTGACTGGAAACCAGCAGACCAGGACCCCAGCCTCTTGTTTTTTTGTGGATGTGGGTAATTCCTGGCACGTTTTTGGGGGGGTTGATTTTTTTTTCTGAACTTTCTCTGTTGCTGTGTGTGATTTGCTGCCCTTGGCCTCCTCAGCCACGTGCCCAGGGGACACAGCATCACTGCTGTTTGTCTTGGTCGGAAGCGCTGCTGCTCTGCATTCGTTTGAAGGGCTGGAGGCACAGAGCTGGTCTGTGCACTGGGCTGGAGGCTCTTCTGAGGAGCTTGAAATGCTCGTAGGAAAAAAAAAAAAACGTAAAAATCCCAAACAAGGGAAGCTTGTTACGGAGCCAGCAGGAGACTGGGAGTGGCCCAGAGCGGCTGCTGGCCGCGCTGGGGGGTGAGGGCTGAGGTCAGGCAGTGAATCCCCCCCAGAGCAGGTTCCTCCACCCCAGAGCCCTCCCAGTGCTGGGTGCACTCTGTCTCACGCAAGGCCAGGGCCTATAAATATCCCGACTCCAAATTTTCAAGAAGTATTAGGAACTCTCCAGGCTTATTTTTGAGGGCTGTTACGAAAGGGCTTTAGCGGATTAAAGCTCTCCCAGATTAATCTGTGCTCAGGGAGGCAGAGGGTGCGGGAAGGGCAGTGCTGGCACCCCAGGCCTCTGATGCAGGGGGTTCACCACAACTCCTGGGCTCCCCACTCCCCATCTCGCTGGGATATGGGGCAGTGGGCTGGTGGGGCAGGGGGGGACACTTCCACAAATCTGTGTTTCCAGTCCCCCACTCCTCCCAAGCCCCAGTGAAGCCCCCCAGACCCAGCCAACATCTGTAGGGCTGCAGGTTTGCACAGGTCAATGTCAAATTTATGTCCCCTCTGGTTTCCAGAGGAGGTAATTAGCCAGCAGGTGTAATAACAATTTAATAAGTGTGTCAAATAAGTGAGCCGGCTGTGGTGTAGAGCACACTGTGCCTTTGGAGGAGTCATCCAAGGGCTGGGGGTATGCCAAATGGGAATATAGCAATTCCCTTGTCCAGGCTGGGGTCTGTCTGTCCATCCTGGGTCTGTGCAGGAGCTCACTCCTGGCCAGGAGCTGCTGCAGAGCTCAGGGAGGAAGCCGGGACTGGCACTGCAGTGTTCACACCTGTGCCAGAATCTCACCTTCCTGGCCAGATGTGGAGGGCAATGATGACTTGTGTGCTCCATGACTACTGGAAGGCACAAAGCAGTGCTGGAATCTCAGGGCAGGATGAGTGCTGACTGATGCTGATTTAGGCAGTGGATGAGTCAAAGGGATTTACAGACACCCAGCAGCCACCTGCACCTCCAGTGCTGGCACTGCTGCAATGCCAGTGCTGCTCCCACGGGCACAGGGCTCTGGCCCAGGGAAGTGCCAAGGTGGGTTCTTGTGGCAGAAAATCAGCTCCAGCACCTGCTGGCTGCTGGCATCTGCTTGGTGCTGGGAAAGCTTTTCAATTTGTCCTTGGGAGCATTTCTCCTCCTAAGGACTTGGGCAAACCCTCTGGCAAGAACACCGTGGTGTGTGACAGAGAGAGGCTGGCAGGTGGCAGGATCCCCCTGAGTGCCCTGGGAGCAGCTCCCCACTGCTCCTGGCTCCTGGCTGGCCAAGGAGCTTTTTCTTCTCCTGCCAGTGGTGGGAACCCCGACCCCTCTGCAGCCCCAGCTTAGGGACCCCTGGCTGTGACAGATACTGCAGGCAGGGCAGGATGCAGGATCCTTGGAGGGTCAGGGTGGTGTGATGCTGCAGTCCCAGGCAGGGTCCCTACCAGGTGTGTCATCCCACGGGGAGAGGCTCTGGTTGGTGGTGAAGTGCCTGCTACATCACCAATAAACAGCTGCCCCCTCGAATCCTAATTAGCACATGGTGCACAAAGCCTGTTTTGGCTGAGGATGGAGCAAAGCGTGGCTGGTCCCAGGGGGCTCATGCAGATGGGGGTGATGGGTCTGTGGGAAGGTGGTCACAGATGGCTGCAGGAGGTTGTGCATGGCCCTGCTGAGACAGGGACTCTGCCTCCAGCACAGGGATCCTCATGTGGGCAGGGCAGGCAGGGTCACAAAGATGCCTCTGTGGAGGATTTGGCCTCTCCCTGCCTGCCCTGGCTCCAGCAGAGCTTTGATGGGTGTAAATCAGTGACAGAGAGCAGGAAACCCTGCAGAACCCAGACCCAGCAGTGCAGGGGGTCTCACCCTCTCACCACCAAGCCCCATCGTGCTGTGGCAGTCCAGCACTGGCTGCCCAGCACCGCTGGCTATGCCCACTGCCAAGCCGAGTGCCAAAAATCCTGCCTTTCTTCACCTGCTGACAAGGCGTTGGAAAAGGGAGGATTCTTTAAAACATAAAACAAATAAAATTAGGTCTTCTGGTAAGGGATTAAATGGGGGCCCTCAGTTGTATTTATAGAAGGTTCAAAAGTAAATCTGTTCCCAGACTGAATAAATATTTTGCTCAGGCAGGCACGATCTTCAGTTCATCTGTCTTGGAAAGACTTGAGTGAGAGGGGAATTGATTTTCTCCAGCCTGAACAAGGCAAGCGCCTCTCAGACCCAGATAGAGAGTGAAGTCCCATTATCGGCTGAAATGGGGAAGCAGCTGGGAAATCATTAAAGAGAAAGCAAAGACAAAGCTGCTTTAGAGAGGTGACAATTCGCTATTCCCCTGCGGTGGCTGGGGCTGCCATCCCTGAAACTGCTTTGGGGTTGTGTCGCTCTGACCCCATGAGAGAGTTTGGTGACACCGGTGACCATTTGCCAGCATCAGCAGAAGCTCCCCATGGGAGAGGGGAGTGGCTGGGGGCTGGCACTGGTTGCGTTGGTCACACTGATTGTGTGATTGCACAGATCCACGCACAAAGAGAGGTGGCGTGGGGGAACCTGTGAGCGGCTCCGCTCATCCCCTTGGATGGAGGGGGATCCGTGCAGGTGCGCTGGCGGTGCCAAGGACACTGACCTCATTCTCCCCTCCTGCACGGATCACCTGGAGGTGCGGACACGCCGACAGCCAGCTCAGCGCTGCCGGACACGGAGTCACCGAGGGCTGGAGCTGCTCTCACGTGTCGGGTTTCTACCACTTGTACGGCTGCCTTGCAGTGGCTGCCCCGTCTGTGAGGATGAGAGGAAATTGCTGACACGTCCCTGTCGCTGTCCCCAGCCTGCGGGATACAGCCATTCACATGCTCCTCGGGCTGCTGCAGGTGGCCCGGGCAGAGGTTCCCCTGGCAGCGTTCACCCCAGGGCTGGGTGTTCAGCACAATTCCAGCTCAAAGAGCTCCTTAATTCAAGCTGGCATGTGGTGTTTGCAGACATTAGTTACCGCCAGGACAAGAGCTCAGTGCTTTGCTCTTGATAAAGGCAGCTCCCGGGTCAGCGCCAGCACGGTATGGACTGCGCAGCCGGGGCTGCCCAGCTCCCCTTGCCTGTTCCCAGGTCAGAAAGGAAACAATAAAAGAGAGAATGAAGAACAAAGCCCTTGGCAGTATTTTCCAGCTTCTTCTCCCTGTTTCCCATGGCAGAACCACATCAAACAGATGCTTGCCTGCAGAAGGTCCCCAGCCCCAGGTGGGTGCCCGGAGCTGGGACGCTGTGAGGGAGCGGTGGCGGTGCCTGGCGAGAGTTTGCTGGGTGAGCTCTGTCCGCCCCGCGCTAAAAAAAGGCACGAAATGAGCAAAATTATGCGCTGAGTCACTAATCGTTCACCCGCTGTTTAGTCACCAGTGCTCCCACACCGGGGGACGTTCGCTGAGGGGGCACAAACCGAACTGTCACTGTTAAATGGATGTGGCTGAAAGCAGCCAAGAGCTGCTGCTGCATGCACGGCTTCTGACACCAGACAGACCATTGGGCTCCGTGGCCACAGGAGCTGCTCAATTAATGACTATTCCCTAATGAATCCATTGATTAATCGTGGCCGTGTGCGGAGGCGCCGGGGCGTGCTGCCCGCCGAGGTGGTGGCAGCGGAGCAGCTGCTGCCCGTGTCCCGTGACAGCGCGGGTCACTGTCCCGGTGTCTGTCCTCCCACGGGCATCGCAGCTCCTGCCGAGGGACACGGGCTGGTGCTGGTGCGGAGGGAGCAGCCCCTGCTCAGGGGGTGCTGGGGCTGAGCCGGGGGGCTCCGTGCCTCAATGTCCCGTCTGCCGGAGCTCCCCAGGCTCCCCCACCCGACACGGGGCTGTTTTAGCGGCGTAACCCGCCGTGCCGGAGCCAAGCGTGTGTGAAAGAGCCTGTCTCAGCGCAGGGAAGAGCCATAAAGGGCCTATTTATGGAGCTGGCTCCTCACAATGTTTTCAGACACAGCCCTCGCATGTTTTCATAACAGCAACGCCTCCACCTCTCGCCAGCTGCCAGTGGAGCTGAGCCTCTCGCCGCTGTCCCCCGCACGTCCCGGGGAGCCGGGAGCCCTGGCAATGGGCTGGCGACTGCGGGGCTTCCTGTTGGGATCCCGGCCCCAGAGCAGCCCCGGGCAGCTCACAGGGCCGTGCCTTGGCTGCCTCTCCCACCCTGGCTGCGACTGGCATTGTGCCCATGCAGGGACACGCTTGGACCCTTGGCACGGATGGGCTGCTTTGTGTGGCAAGGAGCACTTGTCAGCAGCCCCTCTGCCTGGGCCACCTCGCCACCACGTTTCCCACTGCCTGGAATTCGCTGGCATTGAGGGCAGGGCAGCATCCGGCGCCCGGCTGGAGGAGCAGCAGCTCCCAGGCTTCATCCTGGGAATACCCGATGGAAGGACCAGCCTCTGCCCCAGCCGTGGCTCCGTGCTGCTCACTGGCCATACGTGCAGTCGATGTGAGCCGTGCCCAGCCCAGCCCTGTCTCCCCGTGTCAGGTACCCCCCAGTGACAGCGTGGCAGCCGCTGCGGTGACAGCGCGGCAGCAGTGGCAGTGTCATGCACGTGTGGGAGGCAGGTGAGCACAGAGAGGGAGCCGGGAGATCTCTCCTGCTCAGCGCCGCTGCGCAGGAGGGAGCAGGAAAGGGGCTGTCTCCATGGCAGGGACACGAGTAACTTTTCATTAGTCCGTTTAGGAATTCCTTTCAAACGGGAACGCAGATCCACCCGAGCTCATTAAATAACATTAATGGTGCTGCCCAAATAAATACTCCAGCTGCCACCTGCACCGCCTGCCAACACTCGCTGCCCTCTGCCCTTCTGGGAGCAGAGGTTTCCCAGTCTAATTGGATACACGTGCTTCTCTCCTGACACCGCTGACCTCCAACACAGCACGGCATTCTCACACTGCAGCGGCTGGGTTCCTGCAGCTTCATCCCAGTGCTGCAGGAGCAAGGCAGCGAGTCCTGGGGCTGGCAGGAGCCAGGAGCTGGGAGAGGAGTGGAGACACCAAACCGTGGCAAGAGGAGGGAACAAATCCAGGCCATGCTTGTCACTGAACTGATTAAACCTGAGCTCTGAAACTCTTCTTCTATCCTCTAGCCAGCGAGCAATGTATAACTTCATTACTCCACATCCAGGAGACACTGAGGGATGTGGGCAATTCATTATCATCTGTCCCGTTTCATTTCCCTGCCTGTCAGCGCTGGCATCCTGGCGTTCACAGACGAGTCAGGGTTTCAAGGTGTGAGCTGAGGCTGAAACTCCAGCAGCACGGTTCTGGACAGGACCCTTGCACCCCCATCAGTCTTGGGGACCCCTCAGCAGCACCTCAGGGGGCTCAGGGATTTTGTGCCAGCCCTGGGAGTGGCACCACCATCACCAAGCTCGAGGCTTTAGGGGCTTGACTTCAGAGCTGCCACTGTCAGCAGGGACCTCAGGTGCTCAGTGTCATTCTGGGGAGCCCTGACCCCCAGCTGAGGGGAATGCAGAAGGGAGGGATGGTTTTGGACCCTGGTTTTTGATTCCTTTCTTCCCCATGGCTCTGGTGCCATCGTGCTGTCCCCTGTCAGACATGTCCTTCCTGCTGGCACTGCCAGCTCCATCATGTTCTCCCCGAGGCTGCTCTGAGCAGCCACACCAGGGTGCTCGTCCCCAGCCCCAGGGCAGCAGCAGTGGGTCCTGCTGGGTGCTTGCCTCAGATCCTGCTGACTAATTGCTCTGAAAAGAGCATTTCTCACAAGTTTCTTTCGTAAGAAATGGTAACAAGGCTTTGATTTAGCTCTTCTTTTCCTTTCTTCCTGTCTTTTTTTTTCTCCCTTCCTACCCCAAATGCAGAAGCCCCTTTGATCGTGTGGGTTCAGGCTCCGTAACAAGCATCTCTGTTTGTGTCGGGGAGTTGTCAGCGTGGCAACATGACAGCACTGTCTCCTCACACACAATGAATTATTCCTTCCACTCTTTCTTTGCACCATCTCCGGGATAAATTACTGCTCCCAGATGGGTTTGTCACCCAGTGAAGCATCCTTAACCTCTGAGGTGATCCCTGCCCAGCATGGAGCACCGGCCACTGCGGCTCACCCGAGGCTGCAGCAAAACGTTGGAGTGGGGAATTGTCAGCCGAGCTTGAAAGCAAATTGCTTTGCCAATTTATTTTCTTTCTTGTGCATGAACATATTTTTCTTAAAGGGATGCTGTCACATTAAATATGGAGCTGCCAACTGCACACATTAAAAAATCATGGGTCGTCCCATTTTCCTTCCTCCCACTCTAAATTCTGAGAAAACAATAAATTCGGGGTTCTTTTTTCTTGTCATCTGCTTTTCAGCTCGAGTTGCTTTTGCAAACTTTTCCCAGCAGCTGGGAGGTTTGGGAGCTTCAGCATCGTGATGAGTACCATGGAACTGGGGCAGGTGGGGCTGGTGGTGGGGTGGCCCCTCAGCCACGTCATCGGGGTGTCCAGTTGTCCCTGGACCCTTCTTCCCAGAGCTCTGGGCCAAGGGCACACCCAGAGCAGTCCTGGGACAGCGCTCAGGAGCCTCCCCTCCCACCACAGCTGATGGGACTGAGCCATGTGCTGGTAAGGAAATCTTCCCCAAATCTGTCCGTGAAGGGCGCTCACTGTCAACAAGTTGCCTGAACTTTGTGTCACTTTGTCACATCTCCTGTGACAGATGCACAAAGTCCTTTCCAGCCTTTATGTCTCCAAGGCCTTTTTTAGAGAAGGTAATGAGAGTAGTTTTGTTCTCCTTTGACAAAGCGTGTTTCCTTGCAGCCGTGCTGAGGTGGGGAAGGGAATCAGGCATTTGTCAGACTGAACAACCTCGTGGTAATTTCTGGAACGTGTGTCTGTTGGATCTGAGATGAGATCTGGTCTGATCTGGTGTCAGGTATCAGAAATCTCTCATATATGAGATCTGATTGAAAACAGTTTCCATCTGGAGCCGGGTCAGTGCTTTCCCTTTTTTCTGCTGCAGGGAATCTCCCTCCCACAGCTGCAGGTAGAGACAAGTCTCTTGCTACTCTTAAATTTTAAAGAAAAATCTCTTCCTAAGCTGCACTGTGCTGCAGCCTCGCAGCTCAGCAGGGCTCAGCTGCCCCCCAGCCCCAACACGTGGGCTCCAGAGCCTCCCCCAGCAGGGTGTTTGATAACATTGATTTTAATAAAGCTCTGGGCTTGTTTTGATGGACGGATCCAAAGCACTACATGGATTTAAACAGATCCCGTTGCAAATATCTCTATCTGATACCCCTGCTGTGACCGGACTGCAAATGTCACTCGCTTAGCACTATCAAATATTTAATTTGCGTTGTAATAGAGGAGCCTTTGAGAGCTCCAACTTAAACTGGAGGTCTCCTGTTAGCCAGCAGCTCTCCACAGACTCATTTAAAAACCAGTTTCTGCCCTGAAAAGCTCCTGACCCAGATGCAGGAGTGAGGGGAGCTGGGAGGGAAGACCGTGCCCAGCTCTGCTGTGGGACCTGCTGGAACCCTGCTCATCACTGTAAGTGCTCGTGGTGGGTGTCCTCACCTTTGCCATGGGAACACATGGGTGGGGGAAGGGGATTGGCACTGCCACCACCATGGTGCTTGTGCCAATGCCTGTGGGGCTGTGCCTCTGGTGGCACTGCTGCTGACCCAGCTGTCGGTGCCTGCAGTGGGGGTGGCAGCTCCCCAGGAGCTGGCCTGGGTCTCCCTCTGGATCCTGCCCTTGTGGAAAATCATCTTCTCTGGGAACTTCCCCGTGGCAGTTTCAGCGAACAGCAAGGGGAGCACGAGGTGCTACCAGGGCTCAGACCCTCCCTGTGCATCACCTGGCTCTCTGTATTTTATTCCCCAAGAGAACACAGTGGCTCTGTGGGACATGGCTCTGCCCTAATCTTTGTGCTGACCACGAGAACCCTGAAGGATGCTGTGATCTTGACAGGTTCTCCTCATCCAGCAGAGTGGCCAGGGGCACAGGGCCAGTGGGGGTGATGAATTGTGGAGCCTCAGTCCTTCCTCTCCCTCTGCACCCTGTGCTGTGCTCACACCCGCAGCCGAACCCTGGGATGGAATGTCACACTCCCTGCCTCTGTTTGCTTTGCTGTTTTCCCTGCTGGTTTGAGAGCAGGCGGCACTGCCCGAGTTCTGCTTCCTAGAGCAGATGGGCTCGTTCCCGGCCCCGCTGCAGAGAAGCAGCATTGTCCCCTCCATGGTGTCTCCTTCAGCTGGGTTTCAGCTGTCCTCGCTGCCCGGGAACAGGGCTGGGATCTGCTGATTCAGGGGACACGCAGCCCTGCGGTGTTAATGATCTTGATGTGCAAAGGAGAGGACAGGCGCAGTGGCACCGTGCTCCGTGTGATGCTCCCTGCCCTCCCCGGAGGCTGCGAGATGTCCCACTGCCCTTCAGCGGGTGGGAACGGGGCCGAGGGGAACCCCAGAGAGCATCTGAGGGTAAGAATCGAGCATTTGGGGGATTCAGAAGTGAGGGTTGTGGGAGGTCTGAGCCCCCTGTGTGCCCTGGTCCCCGTGCCAGGAGCCAGCCTGCAGCCAGGAGCCCTTGAGGAGAGACAGTTCTCACTAATCCTTGCTCTGACAAGGGATGGTTTACAGACTGATCCCAAAATGTGCCTCACTCTGGCATTAGTGGAGCATATGTCAGGGCTGGGGGGGCAGCTGGTTTGATGCAGTGTTACAAAATGCTGGAAGTGCTGCAGGCATGGCCAGGCCCCTCCAAAACCTGTGCTCTGCCTGCATCTGCTCAGCTCTCAGGCCAGCACACTGAAGCATCTCCTGATGCTGTAGCAGATCCCCTGGGCCACCTCCATGTCCAAAGCAGAGCCCCCTGTGCTCACTGCAGCCAGGCCAGTGCCCTTCCCATCCCTCCACCAGCAGCCGGTGCCACTTGATGAAGTTGCTCAGGGAATTCTCTGGGCCCAGCCTTGGAGGCAGCCTGGGAAGCTGCCCCATTCCCCCATCTCCCCTGTCACTGAGAGCTGCTGTCAGGTGCATCCGCCTGCTCTTGGCTCAAGGTGGCTCCTCCAGTGCCACCCCCTGCCAGCTGGCGCCCGCTGCCCCGCGTGACGCTCCGGGCTCTTTGGGAACTCGCTGAGCCACAGGCACCAACTCGGACGTGCCGGCTCTCGTCCGGAGGCTGCTGATGAGGGCTGATTTAGTGGCGATCGAACCGCATTTGAAGTGCTCCTTGAAATATGAGACGAGTGTCTGCAGCTCCCCGGGCATAGGGGCGGCTGCGGTGCCCTGACGGCCGTGGCACAAGGGCAGGAGCCGGCGGTGCCAAGGGCAGGGCTCGGCGTTCCCTTCTCCAGCACCAGGTAGGAGCCGCCTGTGCCAGGCTGGGGCACCGGGAGCTGCCTTGAAGAGGCGTTGCTGTATCCTGAGCCCAGATGGGTGGGTGGGCTGGAAATCGCCTGTGCCAGCGGTGAGGGGTCTGTGAGGAGGGAGGATGGTGGGGCTGCTGCTGCAGGAGATCTGGGGCTCCCTGCTGGCTCTGGAGGGGGGCACAGCCAGGGGTCCCAGTGCAGGATCACAGAGCTGCTTCATGGTGCAAACCCTGAGGTGATGGGATGCAGTGATTTGAGTCGTGCTTGGGTGAGGGGTTGTGGCAGCTCTGGCTTTCCTGAGGGTTCTTACAGATGTGAACAGGGAGCATGAAACTGGTGCTTACTCAGAGGGTTTGAGGGAATTTTGTAACAAGTGTTGGTGGCCACCTTCACACCAACACTTTCTTTTACTTCTGCTGCTTTTATTGACTGTTGTGTGTACTCATCTGGAGAAAAGGAAGGTGAATTCAGTAGAATGTAATCTAGTGACCCCTAGCAAGATTTTTTTTCTTCAGACTTCTTGCTCTCTTACCAAGTTCACGCACCTTCTGTTCAGGTGGTGTTTTCCCTGATCCCCATATTGCTGAATGGAGAGATGTCCCAATTAGCTGCTCTCAGGTCCCCTCAGCTCTGTGGCTGAGGCACTTTGACTTGGGGGGAGGTTCTGATCCCATGTGTTGGTTCTGTTGAGTTCAGGCCAAATAAAAGTCCCATGGGACACAGAATGGTGCTGATGGCAGGAGGGAGCACGAGGGTCCCTGCTGGGGCAGGGCACTGAGAGAACATCCCTGCACAGATGTTCAGGCTGCACGTGCATGGGAATCTCTGAGCAGGCTGGGATAACAGCCCTGCCTGTGCCCAGGGTGGCCCTGATGGGTCTGCCCTCAGGTTATCCAGAATACAGGAAATAAAGGAAAGGACCTGACCTGCATCAAACCTACTCTGTCATCAGGATTTTGCAGCTTGGCCAGAGCCCCACTGCCCCACTGATGGATCTCATGTCCAGCCAGTGGCTTTTCNTGTGGGGTGCTGTGGGATGCTGCTTCAGCACCGTGTGTGGGCATGGAGCCACTTCCAGTGACTGCAGCCTGTGTGGGAAGTTGTGCTTTCTGGAGTTTGTTTAGCATTCAGGAGCTGAGTAGAGGATGGCCCAGCATGGGTCTCTTTCAAAAAACCAGCAGCCAAAGGGATGTCCCCTGTGAGGCTGGCAGAGCCCTTGGCTCTGAGGGAAGGGCAGCAAGAAGTGCAGGTGGCAGGGTGTCATCAAGGTCCTGGGAGGTGTCACTGATGCTGCTCAGCCAGGTCAAATCTGGGCAGTGGTGAGTGAGTGGCAGCTCATCCCACCCCATCCAGGAGAACCCTTGGGATGACCACCCAACCTGCAACCCTTGGGAAGACCACCCAAACATTTGCAACTGCTCGTGATCCTCCTGCATGGAGGAGACAAAAGCTTGACCTCATCGGTCCTGGTGTGGGATGGGTGGTGGAGCTGGGATGTGGTGACCCTGTGTTCTGAGCTGGGTTTGGCTCAGAGCCCCTGAGCCACCCTGGGGGTGTCACTTAACCTTCACCTTGCCTTGGTTTCCCTCCTGTCAAAGGTAACAGCCCCCTCCCCCCCACCATAAGTTCCTCAACACTTTGCTGAAAAGGTGAAATGTGCCCCAAAGTATCCATCAGTCAGGGCGCCTCCAGCCTGCACACGTGCCACGACCTGTCCCGTGACCTGTCCCAGCCACGAGCCACCCACTTTGTGGCCCTGACACCTGAGAAGCAGAACAGGCGCAGAAGAAATTAAGTGAATGAGACAACAAGTGTGTGTGCAATTAGGACAGACCTTCAAACGCTGCCCCGGGAGCCGGTACAGGAGCTGCTGCCTAATCAGAGCAACAGCAGTGCCCGCTTTAAAGACGAGGGAGACTTTGGGGATACTTTGTCCACATAATGTTCCAATTTTAGCTCTGCGCCCTGGGATGTAATTGCATTAAAAATACCCGGGGAGGGGGAGGATACCAAGGGCACCCGGCGACCTCCCTGGGCTGGAGTGTCCCCACCAGCGTGCCGCGTGTCCCTGAGGCCCCGTCTCACATTCCTGGTGCTGATCATCTCCCAGATCTGCTTTCCGGTTGCTCTGCTAATGGTTATCCTGGGAAAGGCCTCCAGCTCTGTTAACAGCTCGTGGGAAAACCTCCCGCTCCTTTTGGCTAAACAGGACTATTGATGGAGACACTCGCGGCCACCTCCGGGGCTCAGGAAGGCGCAGGATGGGGCAGAGACCCGCTGAGGAGAGGGGTGCTCACCCGGTGGGTGGGTGAGTGGCAGCGCAACCCCGCCGTGCGACGGGGAGCCCGCTGCCCTCTGTCCCCCTGTCCCCAGTCGCCGC
>VZTZ01045143.1:105017-129281 GCA_013400955.1 Drymodes brunneopygia | reverse complement strand
TCTCCACTTTGCGATTTTGGCCACAAACTTAACTCTAAATAGTGAAACATTGAGGTGGGTTATTTACTGCCGGGAAAGAACCCCGGGAATAAGCGGTACTCAAGGACCCCGGGCTCAGAGTGAGGGGCTGGGAATGGGCTCGGCATCAAACTCAAGTATTGATTCACCTGTGGGGACCCCATCCTGTTCCCAGCAGGGTTTGACACCCCAAATTATCCTCATGAGATTTTCTTGTTTCTAAGCAAATCGTGTCGTTCCCATTTCTTATTGCCGCTCTGCCTGAAAACCCCGTTAAAGCGCTGCTCGTGTTATTTGCATCAGCTGAGGCTGTACCCTACACCCACAAAATGGTCCCTCCCCGCCCAGCACATAGGCAGCCTGTTCCCTCGGCTCCCAGCCTGCTAATCCTAATTACTTACGGGATTCAAGCTGAGTTTGACTCACTGCATCTTATTGATTTTTCCCAGGGCTGCAAAAAGAGGAGGGAAAAGGTTGTGTGCTGACGGGGCTGGATTTTGCCCTTGCTCTTTGTCTGGGTGTCAGCTCCAACTTGTGTTTCTGCTGCACCTGCGACGCAAATGTTCGATGCTTTTTGTGTGAAATGAGGCTGGGGGAGAGCGGCCGGCGGTGTCCTTGCGAGGGTGACCGGCGAGGGTGGCCAGGTGGCCACTGGTGGCGGAGCTCCGTGGCCAGGCTTGGCCGGCGCGGGCTCGAGAAGCGGAGCAGCGGCAGCGAACAGAACGTGACGCTGTTCTTGGACCCGTTTCGTGTGGATTCAGGGCTGGTAATTTTAGTGGTTTTTGTTATTCTCAGCGTTAACTTTGCGGCAGGCACTGTGTGTGGGGGGGTTGTTGGTCCCTGGCTGCCGGCAGCGCCGGGTCCGGCGCGTCCCTGCGGGCAGCGGTGCCGCTCCTCTCCGTGCGTGTGCTGTGCACATCCGTGTAGGCACGGGCACGTCTGCAGCCTGCCATGCACTCGCTTTCCTCGGGTAATGTGTGGCTGCCGTGTGCTTGTGGGTGCCCAGGACAGCAACACGGATGTTGTTAGCCGGGCACATCAATCAGGACCATGCCGGGGTGCTCATGTTGGGGTGCCTGTCTGCCACGGATCAAGCTGGCCCCAGCCGTCTCCCACGGATCAATTTAATTTTTCTGATAGTTTGAAACACAAATCTTTTCTCCGAAATGTCTTTCCCTGTCTCTCTGGAACGTGTAACACTACTCGGGATATTTATCTGGAATACTCGTCAGGCAAAGCAGGCTTAAAGAGACAAACAAAAATCCAGCCCCAGAGCTTGCTTTTCACTTTGTGGCCTCGGATATGGAGGAAACATTGAATAGCCACTAAGGCTTCAATTCTGACCCCGCAGTGTCTCAAGCTCACGGATGATCCCCATGCCAGGACCACGTTGCTCCAGGTGGAAGAACGTGGTGCTTTCATGGTGCTTCCAGCCCTCTCAGGAGCTGTGGGGGTGACAGTGTGGGGAGCCTGGCCCCACTGAGCTGCTGGGCTTGGCTTTGGGGCTCCTTTGGCAGACAGTGGGACTGAGCTGGTTGTTTTGGGTGGATTTCCCAGTAAATGCAGCAGTTGTTTTTATTACTGGGGCTTGCCACAAGCAATGTCCTGGGGGACACATCTGTCCCCTGGTTTCAACCCTCAGCAATGCTGGCGGGGGCACAGGGGGCTCTGACCTCCTCCAACAGCCTCAGCCTCCCCTTCAGAATATTTTTAGACCAAGCTGTCATCTAATCTTGACCTCCAGGATGATGTGGGCTAGAAAATATCACTGCGTTTCCAGCATCAAGCAGAGGCTGTAATTCGCAAATCTCTTTAGTCCATTTTTAATTATGCCTCACCTTGCTGCAATAATGAACTGCTAACAAGTATTTTGAGCAAATGAGAACTTCTTTTTTGAAGTTTCCCAGTGCCGATGCTCCTGGCAGGTGCTGGCGGCACTGAAGCTTTGATGGTTTGTTTCAGCACCCACCTGATGTCCCTGAGCTTGTAATGACTGCAAGGGCTGGGGATTTAGCAGATTGCTTTTTTTTGCCTTTCCTGAGCGGGATGTTGGAAGGAGTGGGCTGGCTGCTCCCACTCTCCTCCAGAGTGATTATATTAGCACGGCCTGGGTAGGAGTGGCGGAAATTACAATGAAATACTAGAGGTAGGAAATAAAAATCTAATTAAAAAATAACGACAGATGTGTGTCATCTTCCAAACCCTGGGCATGACCATCCTGGCTGTGGGGCAGCCGTGCTTGCAGGGGGGTTTTGTGCTTCAGCTGTTGGGGAGCTGCGCTCAGGGAATAATGCTGGGAGCAGAGAGCAGGTGAGGGGAGGCGAAGGGCTTTGGTCTCTCTAAAAGTTGGGAGGGGAAATACGTGAGTGGTTTGGGGTTTGAAAGCCCTCTTGGTCCCCCAGGACTTGCCCTCCTGAAGTCTGAGTTGGTAGGTGCCCTTGGGGCAATTCCCCTTTACCCCCTATCCAAGCAAAGCTGAGACTGGCAGAAGCCCACGTGGTTTCACTGCTAGGGGGGTTTGGGGGACAGCTGTGACACTGTCATGTGCAGTGGTTTGGGGGTCACCACGGTGGTCTGTGTGCAGTGCTCTGGCACGTCTGGCATGGAACAGCCCAGCAGGGATGGCCACTGGCTGGAGCCTGGCCCTGCCACTGACCCACTGGGTGACCCTGGCCATGTCACTTATCCTCTCTGAACCCATCTGTCTTCTCATGGGTCTTCTTGGCTCTCCGGGGGCTCAGTGTCAGCCCAGCCCCGGCTGTGCGAGGGAGGCACCTGCCTTCAGGTGCTTCAATAATAGAAATCATTAATTTTCACTGCTAATGGAAGAAAGGCTGCGCTATGAAAAATGTGCGTTGGCTTGGAGGCAATTCAAAAGGCTGGTGGAGACGGGAGCCCCTAATTTGTTCCAAATTGGTTATTTCACTGGAATGGTGAGAAAGCATCAATCTGAGGAGCTTTTCTCCCTTTTCATTTCTGTCAGCCGTTCCTTGGCTGTAATGAATTGGACTTGGCTGCAATTTTTACAATTTAAACAGTGTCCAGAATAAAGGCTGAACTGATCAGGGGCTACGGTGCACTCCTGAGCTCTCCATCCCTCAGGAGGGCCCTCTCCCCCACCACGCAGGGAGGGGTGGGCAGGGCTGTGGGCAGTGGAGCCCAGAGCAGGGTTCAGTGTTTGCCACCTCCCTTCTGCTGCCTCCAGGCAGGATGAGCCCACACCCCTCCAGAGCCCCTCAGTACCTGTGGCAGAGGTCGGTGGGGTCTTGGCTGGGCTGCACCAGCCTGGCAACAGCCTGGCTGTGACACAGGGGACACTGAGCTGGCTGGGATCTCTGCTGAGGGAGGCATCCCTAAATGCTGATTTTTCAGATCATTACCTGGCAGATGGGGAAGATTGGGAATTAAAATCCAAAGGGAGTTGGGCTCAATGCTTGTGGACAAGGGAGGAAAAGATGCTCGATAGAGCAAGACTGATACCCAGTTTTGTTCCTCAGCAGCTGTTTTTGATGTCAGTGTTGTGGGGTGAAGCTCCCTGTGGCTCCTGGGGAGCAAGATGCAGCCAAGCTGCCTCCCAAGGACCAGGTGCATGGACTGGAGGAAGCCCAGGGAGGGAGATCACCCTGTCTCTGCTTCTGCTCCTTGACAAAAGGGCTTTGCCCTTCTCAGCTGCTGCTCAGAGGAGCCTCAGCCCGGAGCTGGGGTCGCCGGCGGGGAGAGCTAAGCATGCTCCCCCCCCTCCCCAGCCCAGCTCAGTAATTCTGTTGTGGCCATGTCCAGAGTTTGCAGGAATGTCATCTGAGTTTATTTCAAGGCTTGTTCCCTGCCAGCTGCAGTCATGCAGCTGAAGGTTGTGACAAGGCTGTGCAGGGGAAGGAGGCACGAGGCTGCATCCTGCAAGCTGGTAGTGATTGTGGGGTGTGTGGGGGGGTTCCATGTCAGCAAGCTGGGGTTTTTTTTCCAGTAGCACCCCATGGTTCCCTATCTAAGGCCCACTGCCCATCCAGGCCCCTCCACAAGGACCTGACTGTGCCAGAGTCAGAGTCTCTGTGCCCACAGTGGTGCTCCCCCCAGCAGAGGAGGAACAGCCCCCCAAGTACCCTGAGTTGTGCAGGACACAGCTGGGAAATACTGGGGTCCCCCAGTGTGTCCCCAACACCTTCTCCTCCCCGTGTCCCTTCCAGTGTCTGCAGATCCTGCAGGCCATGTCCTTGCCAGATCTGCCCGTCCAGGCACCAGCCCGGGGGCTGCAGGAGTATTTTTAATTTGGCTGAGCTGACACAGTGCCGAGTGCTCTCTCCCACATGAGACAGAGGCTCTTCTCAGCCTCCCCCCCTCTGCCACACACGGCAGAGATTGAACTGAGCTGTCACCACCTTCGTGTGCAAGGGATGCAGCCAGGCAGCTCCCATGAGCCCTCCCACCCTTGCATGCTCCCAGTTCATTTTTGGGGGCTGTCACAGCTGGGGTTTTGGGTGCAGAGGGTGAGCAGGGGCCTGCAGGGTGCCGGGTCTTTCCTACCCCATGCCCTGCGATGGCCAGGGGTGAGAGGGCTGGTGGAGCCAGGCACAGCAAGGTGGGAGGGCAGGAGAACTGGGAGCTGCACAGGGATGGGGCACCCCGGGGTCAGCAGCTTTGGGAACAGCAGCACCTCCGCTTCCCTGCGGGAAGAGTGTGCGTCATTTCCCAGAGCCTGGCCGGCTTAGAGCAGGGATGGAAACAAAATCTCATAAATATCTTTGGACTCGGGGATTTAAAATTATTTCGGGGTAATGTGGCTGGGTTTGGTCTCTTCTGTTCAGCTTCTTATAGATGCAGTAAAAAACCCTCGGGGAACCCATCCAATGCATGTGGGGCTGGAGTGCTGGAAGGGGTGCCAGAGCATCCCAGTGGGAGCTGTGTGCCTGGGGTCTGCTCTGGCTGCTGGAGGTGTGGGATGCCAATGGAAACTGGGACTCAGATGGAAAGTGTGGCTCATGGCTGCCGCCGCCCTCGTGCCGCGGGGATGATGGATGTGCTGGTGCGCCGGGGCACCTGCCCACCCAGCTCCTCAGGCACGGCACAGTCGGGAAAAATAGCAACAATTGCCTCGAGCCAAGGCGGCTGCTGCTGCTGCACGGAGGTAAACAGGAGTATCTGCACTCCAGTTCCTCTAGGAAGCACCTCTGAAATCCGGCAGCTGTGTGAGGGCAAAGTGCTCGGCAGGGTCAGGGATATCCTGCAAATGCTGCCCAAAATTTGTGTTAAAGCTTCAGGCTTCCAGCAGGAATGGGTGTGCAGGGCAGAAGGGATCAGTGTTTTCAGCTTTGCCCCTCACATGGAGCAGGCAGAGCAAGCCTTTCTCGTCTGGAGTCCACTGGTCCTTCCCGTGGATCCCAGTGCAGGGGCTCAGTGCCCATGGGAAGTTGAGTTGGTCCCAGCCACTGCTAATTCGGGGTCGCTGACCTTTGCTGTCCTGCTCTGGATGATGGGAACCAAGGGATGGGACATGGGGATGCGGCAGGCTCCTGGCTAAAAACTCATTAGAAAAGCTCAATCCTCTTTTTTCGCAGCATTAGCACAAGAATAAATCGGGCGTGTTTTCACCCCGGGAGCCGGCTCTGGTTTCACCAACTCCTGCTCTCATTAACCCTGGGCTGAGGTGGCTCGGCAAGAATGTCCCCATAGCAGGAAGAGCCTCTTGCCCCGGGATATGTGGAGGAGCCTGAAGAGAGGAATTCACCGGGGGGCCACCAGACCCCCCTGGTGCGGAGCCAGCCGGAGCCAGGTACAATGCAGCTCCTAATCCAGGCACATTCCGGTGGGCCCTCCTCATGGCCCAACTCCACACCGGGAGGAGGGTGAGCTTGGGTGGGAGCATCCTTCAGCTCCCTTGGGGAACAAGGAGCCGTGTTCCCATCAGGGGTCCCATGGGACACTGGTGCCCGTTGGGATTTCAGTCTTCTCAGGAGCCTTGTTTGGGGAAAGCAAAAGGTGGCACAAAATCCTCTTTCTGGAAGTAGTCGAGAGGCTCTAAATTTCACCTGCATTTATTGCTAAAAGAAAGTTTTTTGGCATGTGAGGAACCCCTCGGCTCGTTAGGGAGCCCTGGGGCAAGGTGCTGGGTTTCACCCCCAGCCCTGCAGCTATGGACCAGCAGTGCAGGTAAGCAGGAACACCTTGTGGCATTCCCTAACGGGCTTGGACCTGCATCCTGCCAAAACTCCGTGTCCATGGCTGGGAGCTGCTCTGCCCACGGCTGCTTGCAGGGCACTGCTGAAACCCAGAGACACCCAGAGCCATTGCAGCTGCAGCTCACCCTGCTGCGTGTGCCCAGCTCTCGGCCAAGAAACCCAAACTGAGGGATCCCGGGTACCTGCCGCCCATCGCTCCTTTCACCCTGGGGTCCCGGCAGGTGAGCGTGCGGCAGGCACAGCCCCGTGCGCTCCCCGTCCCCACGGCCCGGCCACCACGGCCGCTGTCCCCGCGGCCCGGCCACGGCCACGCGGCCTTCCCCATCGCGGCCACCGCTAGTGGCCACTGCCGCCGTGAGCTGCCGGGAGCATCCGTGAGCCAGACGGTCCTCGCAGCAAGATGGCTGCTCCCGTGCTCCGGTGAGCGCGGGCGGCCGCCGCAGGCTTTGTTCCCGCAGCCGCCGCGCTCGGGGCCGCGGGGGCTGCGGGGCGGAGGGTGCTGCCGCCTCTCCCCCGAACACCCCGCTGCTTTTTTTGTTTTATTTTTGGCTTTGCGTTGCTTGGCTGTGTTTGTTTTCTGGTGGTTTGTTGTTTTGGTGGTTTGTTTTGTTTTTTTTTTTAATTCGGTGATTTTTTTTTCCTATTTAAATCTGGGAAGTTTGCAAGCCCCCCCACCCCAAAGCTTATGGCAGCCTTTCCATGGTACGTATGTAGGGGCGGGGGAGCGGGGTGGACAGGCTGGGCTGGGCGCTGGGGCTGCTCCGCTCACCCTCGGGGACACGGCAGCCAGGGCTGATGCACCAGGGACAAGGGTCACGGCAGCGGCTTGTCCTCTCACAACTAAATCCTGATCCTGCCCAAACTTCCCGGCGGTGGGGAGAAGCAAGCTGGTGGGGGGAGCGGAGTGTGACCCCCATGCCGAGCTGCTGCCGGTCCCCCGCGATGCGCAGCGCTGCTCTTGCCCGTGGGCAGCAGCAGCGAGGGCTGCTGGGCTGCTGCCAGAGCACCACGGGTGCTGCGGGAATGGGTGCTGTGGGAGGGGGTGCTACGGCGCTCTGCTCCATCCCCACCCCCGCCCCGGCCTCGTGCATCCCACGCAGTAATTGCTGCTCTTTTTTTTTTTTGTCTTTGCAAGGCAGCAGCTTCTGCTGGAGCAAGGGCTGGGGGAACTGTGGGGTTGGCTTGGGAGTGAATGGGGTCCGTGACAGGGAAAGAGCACAGGAATCCTCCCCCTGGGGCCATTGCAGCCAGGAGCTCGGTGCCCGCCCGGCGCAGGGATGGGGTCGCTGTGCCAGGCGTGGTGCTAGTCACTTCAGGGCCACCGGCCAGCGTTGCCCAGGGCACTCCGCGGGGAGCGCTGGCCCCGTGGGGGTGGGCGTTTGCAGTGCTGGGAGTCGTGGTGTTGTTCTAACACCTAAACTGTGAGGGTTCCTTCCTCCTGCTCCCACAGTGCTGTGGCAGTGGCTCTGGTTTGGGGGTTGTTCTTCAGAAAAACCCCAAGTTCCTCATCGGTGTCTCAGCAAGTCACATGGACTGATGGTATTCCACAGTTTCCCTGCTGCTGAGTGTCTGTGTTTTCTTTTTTTTCCTCTGCATTTTGGTTCTCCCCCTTTCCCATGCAGCGCTGGGCTCTTCCTCCTCCTCCTGCTCTTCCCAACACCTTTATCAATGCTCAGTTTGGATTTTCAGTCCAGTTCATGGAGAAATGTGAGGATCAGACTGAGCGGGCCTGAAGTGTAGGGAGGAGGTCAAGTGAATGCTTGAACCCTTCAGGTCCTGGTTTTGTTACGTGCTTAAGTGCTTTGCAGCTTCTAGCTCAGTAGATATTTGGGAGCCTGGCTTGCAGTGGATCCAGTGTGTCACCCCCTGGGAGGGACACTGGGGTGGCACTGAACGTGCAGAGCATGACTCCACTGCTGTGGGATTTGTGATAGTTTTGGCAATTCCCTGGAAGAGAGACAAGTCAGGCAGGACTGAGAGCACACGTGTGCACACAAGCACGTGTGTCTGTTCAGCTCCAGGGCCCTGGCACTCACTGCCAGCAACGGGTGCCCCTCTGGGGCTGAATGCTCGTTTTTGGGTGTTTCAGCCAGCACTGAGCCTTCCTCGCCTTCCCAGTGCCAGCACAGTGGCGAGGGCTGCTCCAGAGGGAAGCGTGTGAGTGTTCCTGTGGGGACAGGACCATCGGTGTGTGCGCCAGTCCCACCAGTGACACCGAGAGCTTCTGGTGGTGCTGATGAGGTGCTTGATGGGATCCCCCCGTGTGGTGCTGGGGCTGTCGCACAGCCTGGCCTGCCCTCAGCACCGCTGTCACCGCTGCTGTCACTGTGCCACTGTCGCTGTGCCACCACGGCTGAGGTTTGCAGGGCCCTAATCCCTTTCCCTTGTGTCTCTTTCATCTCCAGTCGGACCAGGAGAGTGGTAATAGACCTTCTTGCTAAATTAAATGTGCAGGCTGCTCCTCAAGGCACGGTGCGGTTCAACCGTAGCATTTGATTTCCCAGCCGCGGCAGCATGGTGCCTCCAGGGAAAAAGCCAGCTGGGGAAACTTCCAATTCCAATAAAAAGTGCAAACGCTATTTCAATGAGCACTGGAAGGAAGAATTTACCTGGCTGGAGTTTGACTATGAGAGGAAGCTCATGTTTTGCGTAGAGTGTCGGCAGGCGCTGGTGAAGAACAAGCACGGTAAAGCGGAGAACGCCTTTACCGTGGGCACAGACAACTTCCAGCGGCACGCGCTGCTGCGCCACGTCACCTCCGGCGCTCACCGCCAGGCGCTGGCCGTCAACCGGGAGCAGCTGGCCTTCGAGACCCGTGTCCACGGCCACCCCGAGCTGCGCTCGGTCATCAAGGTGGAGGTGAACCCGGCCAAGGTGGCCGTCCTCACCACCGTCTACTGGATGGCCAAGGAGGAGATCCCAGATGAGAAGTGCTCCTCGCTGCTCAACTTCCAGAAGTTCAACCTGTGCCAGGCGCTGCTGGCCTCGGAGCACAGCGAGTATTACCACCCCGGCAGCGTCAGGGAGATGCAGGTGTGTGTTTGGGGCTGGGGTCTGCACCTGGGGGACAGCTGGGATGTGTGACCACTGCACGTGGTAGAGCAGGGACAGTCCCTGCGTCCGCTGGAGCTCCCTGAGCCTACCAGGCTGCTCTGCAGGATGAAAGCTCAGGAGTTCAATTAGCACACGAGCGCTGTGGGTTTTGCCTCTTTTTGCCCTAAACTGAGCGATCAGAAAGATCAAGTAGCCGGAGAGTTTAGCAAGGATTTTCTGAATTTTACAAACGCTTCGTGCCTGCTAACATCAAATTAAATTTTTAGCGAGTCTTGGCCATTTGCCAGGCTTTTCAGCTCTCTGCAGAGCCTTATTTTGCTGCAGATAGACTAAACCCACTAATTAGGTTTCCCAGCCTGTGGTGATCCTTGCAGCACTCACACACACACAGGAAGTTTTCCCTCCAAACTGCAGAGTTTGCCTGAAATGGTGGGGGGGGTTTGATTAAATGAGTAAAGATGGAAAAGATGTTGCAGTTTTGCTGCTGCTCCTGCCCCTGCTGGGCCAGTGAGGTGGAGCTGCTGGAGTTGAATGTGGGAGGTGTATTCCTGGTGTCCTGCCTCACTGCTGGCATGAGTAGGGGCTTGGGAGTGGGATGAGGGGTCAGTGCTACTGCTGGTGCTGTGTCCTGCTGTAGCTGTGGGGCTCTGACCCCACGCTCAAGACAGGAATCCCCAAACTCTCAGCAGCTTCCTGCGGTGCTGGAGCTGCCAAACTCGAGGAGCAGGAGGAGACAGCTTATTAGGGAAAAAGAAAGTGATTTCCAGCCTCTGTGTGTGCCACTGCTATGAGGGCTTTTCTCTGGCTCAGGGCTCATGCACCGCGGGAGCCTGCCCACTCACTCTGTGCTGATTGCTGTGCATCTCCCACTGCCTCTGAATCTCATTTGTGTTTCTCTCTCCCTCCCTGCACCCCTCCTTCAACTGGCCCAGGCAGCCATTGCCAAAGTCCTCCACAACGAGGACAGGCACAGGATCAAAGCCTCACCGTTCATTGGGCTGGTGGTGGACGAGACAGTGGACGTCCTGGAGCACCGCAGCCTCGCCATGTTCACCACCACTGTCTCCCCCTGCAACGGGCAGACCTCCACCACCTTCCTGGGCAGCTTTGAGCTGCCCGCCGGGGAGGCCTCCACTGTGGCAGGCAAGGTGGGAGAGGTGATGCGCTCCTTCGGCATCCCCACCATGAAGCTCACCTGGCTCAGCGCCGACAGCGCCTCGCTGGTGGCCGAGCGGCTGAGCGGGGTGGGGACCGCGCTGACCTCGCTCTGCCCGCTCCTCACGGAGGTGCACTGCCTGTCCCATGGCACCTCCCTGCTGCTGGCCGAGAGCATCGGCACCATCGAGTACCTCCAGAAGTACGAGACCACCGTGGATGCTGTGTATAGGCTCTACTCCAGATTCCAGGGGGAAGGCGACAGCCTGCAGGAGCTGCGGAGAGTCCTGGACCTCTGTGAGATAGACCTTGGGAGCCCCAAACCCATCCACTGGACTTCTGTCTTCCCAGCTGTAGAGGCCATCGACTCCTCATGGCCCACACTGGTGCTGCTGCTGGAGAGTGAGGCGGAGCGCTCACCCGTGGCCCGTGGCCTCTGTGAAGAGCTCAAGAAGTTCCAGTTTGTGGCCTTCACCAAGATCCTCCTGGACGTCCTCCCCATCTTCCAGAAGCTGGGCCGCTTCTTCCAGATCGAGGACTTCGACCTCTCCATCCTGAAGCCCATAGTCTCAGCCACAGCCACCACGCTGCAGGCCCAGCAGAGCACCAGCGGCCAGAACCTCCGTGAGTTCCTCAGCGAGATGAACAAGCACCCGCAGGATGGCCGGGAGGGCGAGAGCCGCCTCTACTACAAGGGCATTGAGCTGGCCAACTGCTCCCAAGTGCACCTGAAACACTTCGAGCACCTGAAGGAGAGCTACCTGGAGAGGGTGAGGGGCAACCTGCTGGACAGGTTCCCCAGCGGCGTCCTGGAGGCCATCAGCTCCTTCTCTGCCATCTTCAACCCCAAGTGCTACCCGCAGTCTCTGGAGGACATTGGCAGCTACGGGGTCAGCGAGCTGAATTTCCTGCTGCAGGTTTACTCACGGGTGGTGGTGAGCGAGAGGGCCCTGAGTGACTTCCCCCTCTTCAAGCGCATTGTCTTCAGCCTCAGCCAGCTCTCCTTCAAGGACCTCTGTGTCAAGCTGGTCTACAGCAGCTCCGAGATGCACGAACTCTTCCCAGACTTTGCTGTGCTGGCAGCTATTGCCCTGGCCTTGCCACTGGGCTCAGTCCTTGCCGAGAAGATCAGCCGGGGCCGGGAGCTGCTGAGGCGCGGCCGATCGCGCCGTGCCAGGGACGAGGGGCTCTCTGACCTCATGAAGATTGCCATTGATGGGCCAGCCATCAGCGAGTTCAACTTTGCGTTGGCCATCGAGTACTATGAGAGCATGAGGGAGTCTGGGTTCATCATGGCACAGGTGAAGTGAGCGTGGCTTGTGAGGGCCGAGCCCTTGGGCAGGAGCCGGGGCCTGCGGGCAGCCCCCAGTGCCACCTCAATGCCACCTCAGTACCACTGGTCACTGCTGGGGCTGGGCAGCCACAGTGGATGGTGACCTGCTCTGTGCTGGGAAGATCAAACAGGATCCTTTGCAAAGCCGTGCTGGTCCTGTCACCACCCCTCCCTCATGCCCCAAACCTCAGTTTGAGTCACACAGAATTCAGAATCCTGAGGCCACCTGAGACCCCAAATTGCGATGAGTTTTTTTTCCAAGGGCTTGTCATTATTTTGTTTTAGGGAGACGAAGGCAATGCTCTTGAGCTCAAATGTCACGTTGCCTTTGCACAAGGATACCCAGCAGCTTTTGCTTAATGCTCTGCAAAAATATGGGATTTCTGTTATTCTGGAGCCTGGAGAGTGAATGCAGAAAAGGCAGTGCATCCTCCGAGCTCTGTGCCGACCCCAACATGCCTGGCGGTGTTGTGTTGGTGTTCCTTGCACACAGCACAGGGTATTTTTAGCAGTGGCATCAAGTCATGATCATTTCAAGAGCAAGAGATTTATGATACTGTAATGGCCAAGGAAATGGTAACTTTAAATGCATCGTTGTGTACATATGTGTATGTGTGTATATATATAAATATACATATATAAATATCTATATTAAAAAGGTCTATCTTAATTTTCCTAAAGTTTAAAGTGTAAAGATATCTAAAAGGATAAATGTTAAAATATTTTAAAGGGTTTTTTTTTTTTTTTTTTTTGCAAGGACGGAATAAATTATGAGCAAGGGTCCAAAAACAATCAATAGCTAATTCCTGTTCTTTCCAAAACATGTCCTTTCCAAGACATACACCCTGAGCTCTTGGCCACCTGCAGTCCTAGAGAAAGTCCTTCAACACCTGCTTTTGGGACCAGCTGGAGGTGTTCAGCTTGTATTTCTCCTCTGAAGTGTTACTTTATCCTCTTTATCCCAAGGTGAGCGGAGCTGTTGGTGCCCGCAGCAGGCAGGAGCTCGGGCCCCTCTGCCCACAGGTCTGGGGGTGCTGAGTGGGGCTGGGGTGCTCCTGGTGGGTTTCAGTGTGACAGGACTTTGCTGGTTTTGACTGTTTCCTTCCATTCAGACTGATTCTAATCACCAATAAACCCAGTGCAGCAGCATGAAGCATCAGCTCAGTTGAATCCTGAGGGCCGGGTCCTCTGCTGGGGCTCCCAAAAGCTGGAAATTGGGAGGATGCAGCAGATCTGCTGCCCCACGGTGCAGGTCTGGTTGCTCTGGGAGTCCAGTGCAGTGCAATCTGTTTGTTACTGGTCCAGATCCCAGAGGTGCTGGGGCTGCACTGGTGCTGCCATCACGGTCCAGCGTTCTGACTGGGTGTTGCTCCTCTTTTCTGGCCATCAGCCTTTGGCGTTGGGGAGCCTCCTGAAAACATGCTTGGCCAGAGACAAAAGCTTTAAAGCCCTGGGTAAGGATTTAGAGACACCATGAAAATTTGCTGAGAACGTCTCCCAAGCAGGAGGGAGCCTCTGTGTGAATAAACAGCTCTGTCTCCATCTGGCCTGGGCAGACTCGGCACCAGATGCTCTCTGAGGCAGCGGCGTCTGCAGAGATGGGTCCTTGGCAGACTCGTGTTGGTGTGAGAACCTGCAGCCTTGGCCCTGCTGCCTTCAGAAGCGGCTCTGGGAGGTTCACACAGATGGGTGTCAGAGCACAACAGTTGCTCTGCTCGGCCTCACAGGGAGCAGGAGGAAAACCTGCTGCAGGTGTGTGCTCAGTGGCTGTGTAGTGAGAGGGGGTGGGGGTAAGGCTGGGGGGGACAGCCAGACACAGTTCTGGTGAGTTTGGTTAAATGTAGGGCTGAAAATTGCTTTAAATTCCAAGGGATCCCTACAAGAGTCACTTGTCTGTGGGACAGGAACTGGACTGAGCTCCAGAGGGCTGGGAAGGGGCTGAGCCCCAGGTAGAGAATGTGCAGGCTCTGATGGCTCTGGCTGAGCCCCAAGCAGGGGACATGCAGCACTACGTCAGGGACATCGTGGCTTTGGCATCTCTTGGTCAGGCCTGGGCGGTACCTGTGGAACTGGGGTGGCACAGAGACAACCCCCTCAGCCTGCAGCAGGTGCTGGTGCCAGGGACATGTGGTTCCTGTGCTCCTCTCCTTGGAATGCTCTGCAGAGCTTGGAGCACGTCCTGTCCCAGGAAGACACGTGGTGCCAGAGCAGCAACATTGCTGTGGAGGTGGGGGCTCCTCTGCCAAAATAGGGAGACAAAAGAGCCAGGGGTGTGACAAAAAAGCCAGGGGTGTGACAAAAGAGCCAGGGCTGTGACAAAAGACACCCCACTCCAGAGCTGCATCATTGGGGGTCCCTTCACCAGCACAGCCCCACCTGCTGCTGGCCGTGCCGGTCACCTTGGATAAGGTCGTGTCATTCTATACAGACCTGGGACCCTGCCACTCTTCCAAAAGCAAATCCCCTTAATTGAGTGTCTAATTAATACCTAAAAATACTGCCCTCAGCTGCTGCCGGAATCTGCCCTGCAGCAAAGGTAAGGCAGGACCCACAATGCCATGGCCCCGTAACCTTGGGAAGGTGCCCCAAGAGCATCATGCGGGTGCTCCAGCAGGGTGTTGTGACATCCTGGGGAGCTTCACTGAGGTGGCCTCAGCCCTCTTCCTGCTCCTGGGGGTCTTGTCTCTTCAGGGGTAAAGCCAGGTGGGAAAAGACCTGCCCATCTGCAGTGTCTCACAGGGGTTTCTGGGTTCTCCGACTACCTGGTTTGTCCCAGTCCAGAAATGTGTTCAATCCGCAAATTTGATCTCTAGGATGTGCCAAAAACATTGACATATCTTCTCTGTACCATTGGTGGGCAGCAGTTGCTGCAGGTGGTGGGAGATCCTGGGAGTCTGTGTCCTCTCANTATATGTATATTTTATGTTTTTAAGGCCAGCGCAGTCTGTGCAAGTGCCACTGGCTGTGACGAGTGGCACCCCTCGTGACCCAGCCCCAAATGCCTTTGCTGCTCTCGTGCAGGGCCCCGGCTGCTTGTGCTGGGGGGTCCCAGGGCAGCTCCTCTGGCGCCGGCCCGGCCGTCTCAGATGATTTGATGTAGAAACCCTGTTTCACGCCTCAGAAGGTTAATTATGCACCGCTCACCCAGTCCTGCTCGCTGCTGCTGCTGCCGTCATGTTATTTATTTATTTTTAAGCAGTTTCGCAGATTTCCCTTCTGGGCGACTCTGGAATTAACTCGATCAGTGCACGCCTGATGAAGCAAACCGTAATTCCTCCCCGGAGTCAGGCCTGGCTTGGGGATGGCTCCGGCGCCGTGGCTGAGCCGCCGCGTGCGCTCGCCCAGAAAGAGGTCGTCGGTGCCCGTGGGGCTGGCGATGAGCACTCGCTGCTCAGATCCAGGGAACCTCTCAAACTTTGAATTTCAGATGCACATCTCAGCTCCTGCACCAGGCGGGTGCGGAGTAGAGTGAGGAGCAGCACCAGCCTGCGGTCCTCATTCTGCATAGTCAGGCTGCAGGGGCTGGAGGGGGGCTCTGGCTCGGTGCTGTCACAGGAGGTGCTGGTGGTGACAGCAGTGTTCCTGCTGTGGGAGTGGGTGCTGGCCACTGCCAGACTCCCACAAGGGTATTCTTGGGTCCAGGGAGGCGGCGGGATGGGGTTGTGCTGTGATGGGTCAAGGGATCTGTGATGACTTTGAGGTGAAAAAGGAACCCAAATCTCAAAAAAATCCAAAAGAACGAGGAACATTGACCTTGTCCTTGCTGCAGGAAAAGGGACGGGGCTGTGGGTGAGTTGAAGGGGGTGTGAAGCCATGTGGGATGTGAACAGGCTCTTCTGGCTCACTGCACTCTGAAACAGTTTCTTATTTATTGTGTTTGATTAATTAACTGTTTTAATTTTAACTTTTCCCACTCCTTGCTCCCAGAGCTGGGCAGGGACTCCCTCTGCCACTTGGAGGATGATTTCCTGTGCTCATCATCTGTGATGAGTCTGAGTTGGGATGGGGAGCAGGCTGGAGACAGATCCCTCTGCTTGGCCTTCCCTCCCTCCTTCCCTCTCTCCCACGGGTGTTTTCTGTTTAAACAGAACATTATTAATAACTCTGGGCTATTTTTAAATCTCACGCTGCAGCGCGTGGCTCGTTTGCGGGGGACGGGGAGTGGCGGCTGTACCGCAGGAGTGGGGGCAGCTCAGCCTCTGCCCCTGGCCCTTTGGCTGCTGCTGGCAGCCAAAACCGCACTAGCCCTGCTGAGGAGCCCCGGTGGTGCTGGTGTGGGGGAGCTCAGGGAAGGGGCTGCTTCCCTGGGGGGAGGTTTTGACACTTTTTGGGGGTTCGGATTCCTGCGCGTGTCCCTGCTCTGACGCAGAGGTGGCTGCATCCAGCTTCGAGCTGGGGTGCTGGGTTAGAACCTGAGAGGCAANACCCATCCTGTGCCTGCCCAGTGCAGGAGCTGCTCCCCAGGAGTGAACACTTCAGCCCAAAGCGTGAGCTGAGCTGCAGCATCCCTTGTTGTAGTCACTGATTTTGGGGATGAGGTGATTGCCCACCTCTTGTTCCTCCCAGATATATATAGATTTATAAATTTTAAAATATTTATATCTATATNGAAGCAAACCGTAATTCCTCCCCGGAGTCAGGCCTGGCTTGGGGATGGCTCCGGCGCCGTGGCTGAGCCGCCGCGTGCGCTCGCCCAGAAAGAGGTCGTCGGTGCCCGTGGGGCTGGCGATGAGCACTCACTGCTCAGATCCAGGGAACCTCTCAAACTTTGAATTTCAGATGCACATCTCAGCTCCTGCACCAGGCGGGTGCGGAGTAGAGTGAGGAGCAGCACCAGCCTGCGGTCCTCGTTCTGCATAGTCAGGCTGCAGGGGCTGGAGGGGGGCTCTGGCTCGGTGCTGTCACAGGAGGTGCTGGTGGTGACAGCAGTGTTCCTGCTGTGGGAGTGGGTGCTGGCCACTGCCAGACTCCCACAAGGGTATTCTTGGGTCCAGGGAGGCGGCGGGATGGGGTTGTGCTGTGATGGGTCAAGGGATCTGTGATGACTTTGAGGTGAAAAAGGAACCCAAATCTCAAAAAAATCCAAAAGAACGAGGAACATTGACCTTGTCCTTGCTGCAGGAAAAGGGACGGGGCTGTGGGTGAGTTGAAGGGGGTGTGAAGCCATGTGGGATGTGAACAGGCTCTTCTGGCTCACTGCACTCTGAAACAGTTTCTTATTTATTGTGTTTGATTAATTAACTGTTTTAATTTTAACTTTTCCCACTCCTTGCTCCCAGAGCTGGGCAGGGACTCCCTCTGCCACTTGGAGGATGATTTCCTGTGCTCATCATCTGTGATGAGTCTGAGTTGGGATGGGGAGCAGGCTGGAGACAGATCCCTCTGCTTGGCCTTCCCTCCCTCCTTCCCTCTCTCCCACGGGTGTTTTCTGTTTAAACAGAACATTATTAATAACTCTGGGCTATTTTTAAATCTCACGCTGCAGCGCGTGGCTCGTTTGCGGGGGACGGGGAGTGGCGGCTGTACCGCAGGAGTGGGGGCAGCTCAGCCTCTGCCCCTGGCCCTTTGGCTGCTGCTGGCAGCCAAAACCTCACCAGCCCTGCTGAGGAGCCCCGGTGGTGCTGGTGTGGGGGAGCCCAGGGAAGGGGCTGCTTCCCTGGGGGGAGGTTTTGACACTTTTTGGGGGTTCGGATTCCTGCGTGTGTCCCTGCTCTGACGCGGAGGCGGCTGCATCCAGCTTCGAGCTGGGGTGCTGGGTTAGAGCCTGAAAGGCAAAGGGGTGCCCAGGGCCACCCTGGGCTGGGACCTTTCCCCTGGGGAGGGTCTGTAGTCCATGGGAGATGTCCCCATGTGCCATGTCTTGTGTGTTCTGTCCTCCTGCTGCCTGCAGGGATCACCGGTGCTAACGCTGCCCTTTCCCTCTGCCCGCCCAGGTCCCTCTGGACACAGCAGCCCCCTCTTGGCATCGTTGCCCATCCCTGGCCGGCCTCTTCATCCCCCCTTGGACATCAAGCACTTTCTGACCTTCAGGCTCAACGGGACATCACCGCTCAACCTCTTCCCCAACTTCAACACGGTGAGTCCCCAGGGAGGGTGGGCATCGGCTGCTGGATCCCTCCTCCCCTGCAGCAGTCCCTCCTCTGCACTGCACGGCTCCTTGAACCCTACCAGGTTGTTTCTGGTTTAATTCCAGGCGTCTTTGGCTGCTGGATGCCAGTTCAATGTGCCCACTTTGCCCTTAGCTCGGAGAGGTTCCTGCCCAGCCATTGCCTGTCAGTACCAGAATTAAAAACATGGTTCATTTTAACCAAGATCAATTGGATTTTGCCCCTGGAATCAATAGTAATAAAGTAGCTCTGGAGAGCAGTTCATTAGTTGAAAATTAAATAAGGTAAAGGAAAGAAAGAGAGAGAATGTACTACAGATATGAGGAATGTGGCTGGTGCTGTGGATGTTGGGGAGTTAGACTGGGGGCTGCTCCCACCCCCTGATTGGGCTCCAGGTCCCCAACCTTGGACCACTGACCCAGGTGCCCGGGGTGGGCAATGACACAAATCTTTAGAGGTGTTCCATTAGGCAGTTAAACTGACATGGATGTGGCCAAGGACACATCACCGTGTGGGGTGTGAAATGATGTTTTCCCCATGCTGCAGTGCTCCCCCAGGCTGATCCCAGCCCCGTGGGGGTCTCTGTAACCCCTGGGTGCTGCCTAGAGCTGTTGTGGAGTGCATTCTGCTCCGGGAAGGGCAGTGGGCCTGGGGGCTGCTCCCCATCTCTGCCCCAGAGGCACTGCAGGCTGATGCTTTGGAGTTTGGTCGATGCCCATTGTTTCCTCTCATGAGCCTGGAAACGGGACTTTCCTGAGCCTCCTCCCTGTTCGCTGGCCTTTTGTGAGTGGCTTTGAGCTTAAACGTGCTCGGAAGGTGCAAATTATCTCCGAGATCCTGAAAGACAGTTCAGAAATTAAGCGCAGGGTTCCTATTGCTGTTGAATGGGATTCAGATGTCTGAGTCCTTTAAGCTCTTTTGAAGCCCCAGCCCAGCCTCTCCCTGGGCTAATGAGCTGGAACACAGGACAGGAGGGGTTTTGATGCCATTATAGTTCCTGCTTTTTGTCTGGGCTCTTTTTTTAGCCGCTGGAGTCAGGAGTGAACTTGACCCAACGCCTGTTGTTTGCTCCTCTTGGCTCCCACCTGCCGCTGCCTCGGCGCGTGTTCACCCACGTCTGTTGCTTTAAAAAAATGAGTAATTTGGAAAATGAACCTGGTGCTTGCTGGAGCCACACAGTGTCACACGGCTGCTGTGCTCCCTGTGGGCTCCTGCCACAGAGGATGGGTCAGACACAGACAGATGCCAGGGGAGGCTGTCCCAGCCATCTGGGGACCTGCAGCCAAGCACTGTGAGCCCAGACCTGAGCCTGGTGTGTGCTGCTGTCTCCAGGGGCAGGAGCTGCCCCTTTGGGGCGTGACTGTGATGGAGATGTGGCCGAAGGAGGCTGGGTGACGTTCAGGATGTGCTGGGCTGGCAACTCTGGAGGAGTCAGAGCAGAGGCTCCATCCCACAGGATGCAGGTCTGGAGCATCCCTGCAGCCTGAGCTGCTCTGGCAGCTCTGGAGGAGTCAGAGCAGAGGCTCCATCCCACAGGATGAAGGGCTGGAGCATCCCTGCAGCCTGAGCTGGTCTGGCAGCTCTGGAGGAGTCAGAGCAGAGGCTCCATCCCTGAGGATGAATGGCTGGAGCATCCCTGCAGCCTGAGCTGATCTGGCAGCTCTGGAGGAGTCAGAGCAGAGGCTCCATCCCACAGGATGAAGGGCTGGAGCAACCCTGCAGCCTGAGCCAGGCTGGTCAGACTCCACTCGAGCCTCAGTGGGGAGAGAGGGTAGGGGACAGCAGCCAGGGTCTGCCCCTTGCTGAGGTCGCTGCTACCTTGGAGCTGCTCTACAACAGGATCTGAGGGTTCCCCTTTCACCTCACAGCTGGTGATGCTGTGAGGGCTCAGCGATGCCCTGAGGAGCAGGAGCTGTTTGCACTGCCCAGCAGAGCACTCTGCACTCAGAGCAGGTCACAGGGCTCCCATGAACCCAGCAGATGTTTTACTCCAGAGCGGACAAAACCTTTCCAAGCTGCCTCTTGTCACTTAGAGCAACAACTAGGGGTAAAAAAAAAACCCCTAACAGCACTGGAGGCACGTTCCTTGCTCCAAAGGCCCTTCCCTCAAGCTTGGGATGTTGCAAATCCCCAGAACCCAGCAGCGCCTCGTAAAACCCCGTCAGCAGACACGATCTGAAGGGATGCTGCATCCCTGTGAATTCCTGCTCCTGACCCCAGGCCGCAGGGAGCTCGGCGCAGGGATGGCTATTTATATCGGCAGGAACATCCAGGGATAAATAAAGTAATGTGAGTCAATAGGAATTGACTATAAAGCCGGGATCTTTATTCCCCAAGACCGCGGTGCCCAAAGCCACCTCTGCTGCTGGCTCCATTCTCCTGGAAACAGCCAGGAAAAGCCTCAATCCCTGGCTGCAGGCACGGGTATGTATGGCTGCAGCACAGCCCCCCACCAGCCCCACGGGAGGTGGGGGGACTTTTTCAAATCTGAGAGAGCTGCGAGGGCAGGGGAGGAGATAGAGGGATGTTTGTGTTCGCATTTGGGGAGAAGCACAAGGGCTCTCAGGTGGCATCAGGCTTCAGATGTGCTCAGTGTGGGATGGAGCTGGCTGGGCTTCTGGCAAAGCCCCTGGGACCATGTGTGCTCCCATGGGGGTGGGCAGCTGAATGCTTGGGACAGTGCTTGTGTTCACTTTGGGACAGCAGGGGCAGCAATGGCCACCAGCTGCACGTGCCTTGGCTGATATTCCTGGGGCTGGGGTGAGGAGCCAGGTTCTGAGTGCGCTGGCCAGCCCAGCCCCTGGGAGTTCGTGAGTCTTGTGCCTTCCCAGAGTTGTTGCAGGTGCTCTGGTGGACACAACTCCTTGCTGTGCCACAGGGTCGAGCAGGGTGGACTTGGCAAAAGCACAGGGGGTGGAAAGACCCAGGTTGGTGCCATCACCCTGGCATAACCCCAGGAGGATGAGGTGACCCTGTGCTGGAGCAGTTCAGCACCATCACCATGTAGTTGCAGCTCAGACATGGCTCTGGCTTCACTGGCAGGTTCAGAATCAGGCCAAGACGATTCCTGGCCTCATTTGTGTCCCTGTGCCAGCATCTCGCTTTCCTCCTCCCAGCACCCCCACCCTGCTCATGCCATGGTGCTCAGGGTGTGGATGAGCCCATGGGAGCTGGCAGTGCTCCGTGGGTGCCAGTGTTGTTTGGTGGGAGCTGGTGCTGCTTGGTGGGAGCAACTGGCAGGAACCTGGTAGCTGACACTGCTGGGAAGGTTGGAGCTGTTTTTCTTTTCTGAATGGATAGGTGGGTGTTTCTCTGGAAAACAAGTGTTGTCCCAGCAGCACAGCAGCACGGGGGTGCTGCCAGCAGCACGTTGCAATGTTTGTTGTCAGGCATGGAGCAGCATCTTGGCCATCTGTAGCTTCCCCCAGGTCTCTGCCGAACCCCAAATGCCTCTTCATTTATATGCCAGATAAGTGAGTAAAATTTCATAGCAAACAGGCGCTTCATTAATCACCTGCTTTTACCATTCTGCTCACTCCTGGAAAGGAATCTGGGGTCTTGATAATGGTGCTGTTGTCCAGGCATGTGCCTCGAAGACTGATGCACCTGTCTCGGCAGTGAAATAGCTTTGCAGAGAAATACGATCGCTGAAAACCCCGGGCTCTCCTGACAGCAGGACTCAGATAAGATAATCTCCCTGTGCCACAGGGTAGGGAACAATACTTGCATTATAGATTGGAGCCACGCTCAGACAAAGAGGTTATTCTTATGTTTTCTTCCTTAATAAATGCATTTTGTTAAAAACAATTATGGCTTTTGGAAGCAGTTTTGGTGCTTGGGCTGTGGAATGAGGCCGAGCCCTGGGGTGAGATGGAAGGGCCAGGGCCTGGCACTGGCCACAGGCTTGGCCCCACCACAGCCCTGGGCAGGCTGGAGGACAGACGTGGCTCCTGGCAGGTCATGGAAGTGGGTCTGTGTGTGCCCAGCCCGGTGACAGAGCTGTCATTGTTGGGTTTGGGCAGGTGAAATGCACATCTGGGCAGTAGTGGAGCAGCCCAGAGGGGCTTTTGTGGGCACTGTGAGCTGGGGGAGCTGTGTCTGCTCATCTCCCTCCTGCCCTGGCACCCACCTGGGCTGTTGATGTCTCATGGGCTGGCACACATTGCCTTACTTGTGCCTTTGGCATTGCATGGGGACATTCCAGCTCTCTGGTGAAGAGCACATGGAGAATGAGTGGCCAGATGATTGTTTTGGCCACCTGTGTCCCCCATTTTGGTGGTTTCTGCTCCTGCTGAGGTCAAGGGCAGCCACTGAGGTTCAAACAGAAACTGGTAATTTGCTACACACGTGTCTGTGTGGGGGAAGAGGGGACTTGGGCACACACTGGAGCAGATGGGGTCACGTCCCTTTTGCCAGACCACAGCTGACATTTGGACCTTGTGGATTTGATGGATTCAGGAATGGTTTAAGCAGGACAGGAGCCAGTGTTGACACAGCACATTGCCCTGTGCAGGGGAGCCTCCACGACCGCAGGGCTCCTGGGCAGACACAGCCCCTCGCTCCTTCCAGCCACCCAGTGTGAGCTCTGTGGCTCTTTGGGAGTGTGACAGGCGTGGGGGTCACCAGGTCGTGGTGCCACGCTGGGGCAACCAACAGGACACAGCACCCAGCTGCCCTCCCTCCCTCCCTCCCCTTGCAGATGGACCCGGTGCAGAAGGCGGTGATCAGCCACACCTTCGGCATGCCAGCCCCGCTCAAGAAGAAGCAATTCATCTCCTGCAACATCTGCCACCTGCGCTTCAACTCCGCCGTGAGTGGGGCACACGTGGGGCTGGGAGTGGGTAGGGGGCACAGGGCCAGCCCCTGCCAGGGGCATCCCCAACGATGGGGAGCAGCTGGTGCTTGGTGTTGGGGAGCAGGGGGGCCGTGGGCTGCTGAAGCTGCTCTTGCCTCCCCCATCCCAGCCTGCCCATGCTGGATCTGCAGTGCCTGGGGCTGATGCTTCTCTGCCAGCAAAACTCCCTGGTTCTGGGCTTTATGATTCTGCTCCACAGCCAAGCAGCTCAGAAAAAGCGTTGCTTCCCTGTTTCAGGCTGCACCCCAGCTAGATGTGCTTTGCCAGGAGGGTCAGTCCCACTGCATGCTCCCAGTGCCCCCATGAGCACCCCATGCCCCCGTTCCCACTCTGCCCATCCCTGCCCATGTCCCTCCAGGTCCCCCTGGCTGGCCCAGACCCTTGCAGCCCGCGGGTGTTCTGGCACAGCCGCTGTGACCTACTTCAGCTGCACCCACCCCGTTCCAGCCCTGTAATCCAGGGGGAGTTTATTGTCTTTGCTAATGAGGCACCACGCTCGGACTGGCCCTTTGCTTTCCCACGTACCAGCCACTGTTCCCAGCCCTTGGAAAGCCACCCCCTTGGAAAGGGGGAGGGAAGGGAAGGGTTGGGATAGGATGCTTCCCCCTGCCGAGGGAATCCTCAGCTGGCCCCCTGGAATGCCGTGCAAATTAATCTGTCCTACTCTGGGGTACAGTGTCTAATTCATACTCCATAAATTCCTCACCGTAAGTTCCTCTCCATAAATTGCCAAACCGGGGCTGTTTTGGGGGACAATGCAGCATTGTCCCTGTTGGGAGGGCACCAATGTTCGGGGGAATTTTTTTTCTTTTGTGGCCATTTTTATCAGTTTGGTGCAGACATGAATCCATCCGAGTCACGCTTCATTATCCAGCGTTCACTGAGAGAGAGGAGCTGGGGACATGAACCATGTGTTGGACACCCCTGAGGATACAGTGGGTGATGTGTCGTCCCCACCAATGAACCTCTTTATTGCATTTTTAGAGCAACAACTCACTGTATGTTTCTGGAGTCATAAATTCTGCCTGAAAGCTGCTTTTAGGAGTGACTTGATGCATTTAATCAGAGCAGGGGCCTTATCTCGGCCAAGCAACGTGATGATGTCTTAGAGAGTGATACCTTGGCCCAAATATGTCGGTGTAAGAGCAGGCTGAGGGAGAGGAGGGACACGGCTCTGTGCTACACCCCACTGTAAACATCCCTCTGTGCTACACTCCACTGCCAACACCCCTCTGTGCTACACCCCACTGCCAACACCCCCTCTGTGCTACACTTCACTCTAAACATCCCTCTGTGCTACACCCCACTGCCAACACCCCTCTGTGCTACACCCCACTGCCAACACCCCCTCTGTGCTACACTTCACTCTAAACATCCCTCTGTGCTACACCCCACTGCCAACACCCCTCTGTGCTACACCCCACTGCCAACACCCCTCTGTGCTACACCCCACTGCCAACACCCCCTCTGTGCTACACTTCACTCTAAACATCCCTCTGTGCTACACCTCACTCCCAACACCCCCTCTGAGCTACACCCCACTGCCAACACCCCCTCTGTGCTACACTT
>VZTZ01045143.1:21895-94350 GCA_013400955.1 Drymodes brunneopygia | reverse complement strand
GCTGCTGGGTTTGCGGTGCGGTGCTGGTGTGTCCCAGTGAGCTCCCGCGGGCTCCGTGTGCACCGGGGTTAGAGCATCCACCCGTTACCGGGGTGTCCCAGAAATGCAGCTCACAGCCCGTGTCCCGAGGCCGCACACCCTCACTGGTGTCGGGGGAGCACCTCCCTCGCTGGGGAGGGAAGGATTAAACGCGTGGGAAGAGGAGGCTCCAAACTCCTGAACCCTTTGCTGCTTCATCGCCGCGTTCCCCTGGTTCTTGGTCTGTTTGAAACCTGCCCATGGTGGGTTTTACTCTGTCCTGTCTTGCTGTGGATAACGGGAAAAACGCTTTGGGCAGAGCCCTGCCCCGGCAATGATCCATCATCCAGGAGCTCCTGGTTTGTCCGTGCCCGGAGGAGCTGCCGGTGTCACCGGAGGCAGGGGCAGGTGGGATCCCCACCTTTCCTGCACGTTTTCCTCCCAGGAGTGAGGGACCTGGGGCGCTATGGGCAGGGAGGTGGGAAGGTCCCTGTCCAGGAAACTCCGCTGGTTTTCCGTAGTGGCAGGTGCTGGGTTCATCTGCCAGGGAGCTGTTCCTGTAGGAGTGGATGCATTTGCTCTGGAAGATGATTCAGAGGAATGAAGAAAAGGAAACAAAACCAAAAGTGACCTCTGAGGAATGGTGGTTTCAGACTCCCATTGATGGCTCAAGGGATTCTATGGAATTGAGGCCTGAGGAGCAGCTCCCTGGGAAGGTCCTGCTGAGCAGGAAAGGAGGAGCTGCTGAAGAGGCACTTGGGGCTCACAGAGCACTGGGATCACCCAGCCTGTGAGGCTGGGACAGGCCTGTGTGGGCACGTCACTCCTGCCCCTGGGCAAGTGAAATGTGCTGTTTGAAATGGTGAAAATTCCCAGAGGTAAAACCCTGGCTGAAGGCACGGGTGTCTGCAGGTAGTGACATCCAGCTCCTTTCTTCCTTCCTGAGGCCATGCCATGCACTGCTTTCATTAGGTGCCTTCACAATGTTTCCTTTTCGTGTTCTTTTGGGAATGTTGCACCTTTCCCTTGTTGAAATGGACCCATGTGGGCAGGAGCTGATTCCCTGGGGTTGCTCTGGAGGAGCCAGCCCTGCACACCCCGATTTCTTTGCAGTTCTGTGCATTAACCTCTTCCTTACCCCAGCCCTTCCTGTTTCACTGTGGTAGCTTGGTTGCTTTTGTGGAAATCGGAGCAATATTTGTGGTATTGGGCAGTGAAGTTGGAGCCTCAGAAGGTGTCAGGTGTTTGTGAAACATCCTGGGCCAGGTGAGGGCTGGGTGAGCTCTGCATGGGACACACTGATTTGATGCAGCCTTTGGGATGTATCTGCGCTCACTTCCGTAAAAATCAGCAAAAATAAGGGAAAACCTTTTCAGAATCCTTATGACAACTCAGCAACGAGGGTTCCATATTCTGTGTTTCCATTTAGGGATTACAGTACAGCAGAATACAGATGCTTTGCTCAAGGACTCACCTTTGTCCAAATGCATGGTTCTGTTCTCCGTGGCTTAATAAAATGGGAAAGTTAGAAAATGAGCAAAAGGGGAGACCTGCATTTCAGAATGGCTGTAACTAACGCCCTGAAGCAGCTGCAGACATGCCAGAGGGCTCCCAGGGTGTCCAGGGCACAGGAATGGAGTGTGGTCACAGGATAATTATTGTCTGCTGCTGCCTCATGAATTGTTGGGGTCCTGGCAGAAAGTGTTGATGTAATTGTGTTAATTTTATCCGTTGGTGCACCAGTGTGGAGCAGCTGATGAGCAGGACTGAGCCAGTTCTAAAAGCTCACTTGTTTCTTCATTAATTTTAAGCTGCTCACCCATGGGAGCAGTTTTTCCCTGCTCCCAGCTGCTTTATGAGCTTGGGTCCCTGGAGCTTTGCCAGGGAGAATTTCCTTGTCATCTTCATGGCACCTCTAGGTTCTGGCTCCCGTACATGCTCCAGGCTGGATCTTTCTCCTCCTTCTTCATCACTGGAGCACGTGGAAGCCTCTTCAAAAGAAATACCTCCAGCTGTTGAGAAAATACTGTTAGGAAATTGCAGAGCCTCTGCTGCAGGCTTGGGATGTGTCGGTGCCTCTGTGGGGCATCAGTGTTTCCCACAGCAAAGTGATGAGCACGGGAGTCCTGGAGGTTCTGGGCCTGGCCAGGCTGTGGGTCACTGGTCAGGTCTGCTGGTGTTACCTGGAGGTTGTCAGGTGTTGGTGAGCACCAGGAGGCTTTTCCAGTGCATGAACTGAGGTGCATCTGACTGAGGTTCCTCCAGAATAGACACCGTTTCTCACCAGCTTTTGGGGCAGCACTGGCAGGAGGGGGTGAGTCACCTGAGGGGCACCAGGTCATTCTGGGATACCCTGGAGAAGGCTCTGCTATTCCTGTTCTGCCTATAAATGGGCACTTGCATTTCCCAGGTGTTAAACCAGCCCATTTTACTCATCTGAAATTGTTTTATGATCATACTAGGAGCAGCAGAAGGTACTTGTGTAGTTATTTGCTTCCCCGTGCATCTGCAGAGTATTTGAGTATCTTAACTTAAGCAGTTGCTTTATCCAGCAGGAAAAGGTGATCCACACCTACAGTTTCAGCCTATTTCCTTAACACGAAATGTGCTTTTTTCAGGTGAATCATAATGTAGATGCAGGAGTTTTCCCATGGAATTCTTTAGCTGGCTGGCTTCCTTCATTCAAAAGGAATTGCTTCCTTGGAAAAAAAGCAGTCTCAGGCTGATTCTAGACCCTTCCAAGGGTTTTCACAGTAGTTATGCCATGGCCCTGCCAGGCGTGATGGGGCCATTGCTGGGAATTAGGTTAATTCCAAGCTCCGGGAATTACATAACAGCACAATTAAAGTTGCTGCTCTCGCTCGTGGCTGCAGGGAAGGTTTGGGTCAGTTCTTGGATTTCTTGTGGCGTATTATGGTTCTTGTGGCTCTTCTGATCTCCCAAGTTTGCCCTCAGGTATGAGGAATGTCCTGGGGGTTTGAGCACCTTCTGGGTTCAGGTTGAGTTCTGCTCTTGGGGAGGTTCAAGGCAACCCTTTGTTGTTTCCATGGGTGAGTCCTTCACCCATCCGTGTAGATATTTGTGTGTCCAGACTCGGATTTCCCAGCCTGGGGGCTGTCGTGGGTTTTGAGTCACTGCCGTGGATTCTGTGCTGCCACATGGAGCAAACCCGCCGGGAGCGCGTTGGGGGGAGCTGATGTGCCAGGAAACTGCTCTGCTCTGCCCAGCCAGGGCATGGCAGCGTGTTACACACAAATGTGTGTGTGACCACTGCCCTGGGGAGCCTGGCCCAGTGCTCAGACACCCTCTGGGGGAAGGGTGTCTAATATCCAACCTCACCCTCCCTCACCCAGCTCCAGCCATTCCCTGGGTCACCAGAGACAAGAGCTCAGTGCCTGCCCCTCTGCAGCCCCTCATGAGGAAGCTGTAAATTTATATTTCTGTATGTCTGAATCCTCGTTCAGTGTCAAACCTCACCTGAGGACAGATCTCTAAAGTACACCCTGTGTATCTTTCTGGCTCACGGAGTGTTTTGTTTCTCTTCCAAGTCCTGAAAGAAGGGAAGGGAGAGTATTCTATGTCCAGGGGCAAACATGATGGCTAATTTTAAGCTCTAGACATCTGCCTACTGTAAACTGAATTGAGATCACCCAACTTATTTTACCCCAGCGGCTGAGTCACATCTGACAGCTGAGAATCTGGGCAGGATTTCACCCCCAAAAATGCCTGATAAAGGCACCATATCCTATTAAAGAAAAAGCCTCTGCAAGAGCTGCACAAAGTAGGCAGATGTGTTGCTTTTGCCAGAGCATAACAGGAAAGATTGCTTGGTCAGGACAGGATTTTGAAGCCTTCCTTAAATCCTGGCTATTTTAGGGTTTTGCCACAGTTTCATAACGGAGGCAGGCAGTGAAGTGGGAGTGAGGGTCAGGAGAGCTGGGAGAGAGTGACTCTGCCACCTACTTGTGTGTTGGATTTCTGTCACTGTTGGTATTGCCTTGGCACATCCCTGCCCAGGGGCTGTGCCAGCACACCTGGACCAGGAGCTGCTGGGTTACAGATCCCTGAAGGTTCCCATGGCAGAAAATCAGGTGTCTGCAGGAGTCTCATTGGGAGCTGGAGTGGGAGGTGGAAGCCACGATCGGCACTCGAGCGGGGGCAGCGTGTGGAAGCTCTGAGGAGGAGGCAGGAGTTGTTAGGCAAGCGTGGGATTGTGTCACTGTGTGCAGGATGGCTTCTCCGAGAGCTGCTGTGCTGGAAACGAGCAGGGGCTGAGCTTTCACAGGGCACGGGGAGGAGAAGGAGCCTTGTGCTGGTTCCTCTCTCCCCAGGCAGGCAGTGAGCTCCATCCTCAGACCTTGAGTGTGCGAGGGAGTGTCAGTGCTACTTGTCTTCCTTGGTCTCAAGCTGTGCCAGAAGAGGTTCAGGTTGGACGTCAGGTGGAATTTCTTCACAGAAAGAGTTGTCAGGCATTGCCAAGGGAGGTGTTGGAGTCCCCATCCCTGGAAGTGTTCAGGGAACGACTGGACACAACACTCAGTGCTCTGTTCTGGTTGACAAGGTGGTGACAGGAGGGGCTCAAAGATCTTGGAGGTTTTTTCCAACCCAAATGATTCTGTGGTGGCAGGAACCAAAGTCCTTCAAGTATTAGAGATGCTGAGAAATACCATAAAACAGAAAAAAATAACTGCCTCGCTCGCAAGGAGAGTCACTCCCACCAGCCCCTCCTGTGCCTGTGTTGCATGTGAGTGATGAAAGACAAGCTTCTTCCCCAGCTCCTTGGTGCAGCTCTTCTCCATCTCTGTGTCCAGCATTGGAGCAGCCCCGTGAAGACACCGACCCCGTCACAAAGACACCCATTGAGCCGGGGGCGTATTTTTAGCAAAGCACGATTCTTCTTCAGTGTCAAAAGTAGCAAGTGGGGAGCGCAGGCCCCAGCAGCGCAGGAGGCAGAATGAGCTCATTCAGGCTGCAGCATCTGTTGGGGTGAAACAATCCCCAGTGAGATCAGGGGCTGCAGTTCTCCTTGTTGGAGCCAGAGCCGTGGTAAACAAGGGCTGTGTGCTCTGTATGTCAGCAGGGCACAGCAGGGCAGAGCTGCCTCTGTCCTGGCTCTGGAGCTCGAGCCCAGCCTGACAGCTCCAGCAGGTCCTTTGCCTTCGTGCTGTGGGGGTGATTTGCTTTCACAATTTTCATTGTTAAGCCTTAGGCCATGTGAGCAGCAGAAATACCTGTGCTCTCCTTTCTGCCAGTGTCACCCGAGGCACTGGGACTTGTTGATACATTGAGCTGTATTAAAATGCTTAAAAGGAAAACAGACCACTAAAAAAGAGTAGAAAACAGTAATCTTGTGTGGGGGTGTTTCTCTGGCATCTCAAAGGACCGGTGCTTTCTGAAAATCGGTTTTGCCAGGATTATGTTCTCTTTCTCCCATTTTCTCAGCTCTTCCCAGCAGTTTGTGGCAGATGGGATGCTCTGGCACCCAGCCTTTAGCCATGTCTATTAGATGGTAATTCTTCATGACATGACAGGTAAAATGGCTAAAAGACTTGAGTCTTGGCCCACTGTGCTGGTGGCTCAGGTGAGTTCTGCCATTAGGACTGTACAACAGAGACCTGAGGAAAGGAACTTTATAGGATCTGTGATTTTCTTTTCTCTTTGTGATTACAGAAACAAGTGAACAGTGAAACTCTTTACTGCCTGGGTTCCAAAAGTGCAGAATCACTGAGTAGTGATTTGATCTGTAATATTCGAAAAAGGTGGTTGTATTTGGAAACATTTTAATCATGCAGAGTTTGCATCCTGATGCTTGTGATATGGATCCATGCCACAGGCATAACCTTGTTGCACCTCAGTGTAGCTGGGAGGGTGCAGAGCTCCTGGGACTCTGGTGGGTACTGGCTCCTGAGGAAAAGCCAGGCTGCAGCACCTACCTCAGGTGTGATGCTGGGAGGGCTGTGGTGGAGGAGGAATGGCAGTTTCCCATCTCTGATGGGTGAGTTCATGATTTTCTGGAGCAGGGATGGGAGGAGCTGACCCTGGAGTCAGGACAAGGCCCTTGGTGGGCAGTGGGCATGTGCTACCCCTTGCTCTGCCACAGTTCTTATTCATCTCATCTCATCCCAGGGTTTAACTCCTGCAGGGCTGTGGCTGGACTCGGCTGGGCTGTAGCCCACAGCAAAACATAAAACTGAAAGTGAAGAGCACACTTCCCAGCTCCCAGTGTCCATTGTTCTGCCAGCTGGGAAATCTGCGATGGCTCAGTGAAAACAACCCCTTCATGAGGTGGTTGTGTGGGAACAGCCAATGGCAGCCTGAGCAAGGCTGAAAACATGGGAACTTGTTCCAACACAATTGCCTTTGTTCCCTCCCAGGTCAGCCTGCTGAGCACTGCTTGCATTTGCTGCTCCATCACCGTGATGTGCTCTCCCTCTGGGCCTGTGCAGGTGAAAGGCAGAAGGGAGATGAGGGAAGAGAAGGGACTTGGTTTCCCTCAGGGGAAGCTTTGCTTTCGAGAGTTTAAGGGAAGCTGCTTTAAACCATATGTTGTGTGTTTTTAAATGTCCCAAACTGTCTCTGCAAATGCTTGCGCTTGAGTGTGAGGACTATTTCTAGACCTGTTGCCAAGGCAGTGCCAGGCTTCTGTTGCAGGCTTGTACCCATATTTCTCTTTGATTTAGCTGTCTTTTGAGCAGGGAATTTGTTCTTGGCTCTGGTTTGTAAGTACGTGGGTCTCCTGAAAGAGCCAGCGCTGTTTCTTGTTCAGAGGTGCAGCACCTTATGGGAGGGGGCTGTTTGATGAACCCCATACCAGGGAGTTCTGCTGGACACTCTGAGGAGACTCAAGGGTGGCTTTAGGCTTCTGTTGCATCCCTGTAAAATTTGGCCAGGAAATATCCCTGAGTATCCCGGGTAAAGTGCTGGAGTGTCTGGGAGCCAGCAGGAAATGAGATGTGCTGGGCATGGTGCGCTGAGGATATCTCACCAGAACCAGCTACAAGCATTTGGAGCACTGGACACTTATACTGAGGTTGCTTGGGGATCAAATGCTCGTCATGGTCACAATCTGTCTGGTGCTCAGTTCTTCTGAAAATGTGGTGTTTTGCTTCCTTTCAGAGAAGCAGAAGCATTCAAGGAGCAAGGAAACGCTTACTATGCCAAGAAAGATTACAACGAAGCGTACAACTACTACACAAAAGCCATAGGTGAGAACAGCTGATAATATCAGTCTCTGCTGAATGCCGTGTCTAAAATTGGAGCTGGTTGCTGATTTCCAACACGCCAGTGGGGTTTCTGACAGCACATGCTGAATGAAAACCTCTTGCCTGCTTTAATTACCTTGGGAAATGTCACCAGATCGATAATGCCAGTCAGGACCAATGTTCTTAAGCGCCACAAGTTGTGCAGCTGCTGCATTACACTGATAGTGAGTCTTGCATTGTCTCCAGATACGTGTCCCAATAATGCCAGTTATTATGGGAACAGAGCTGCCACGCTCATGATGCTGGGGAGGTTCCGAGAAGCACTAGAGGATGCTCAGCAGTCGGTCAGGTTGGACGACAGCTTTGTACGGGTACGTGGAGAACTTCAGGCACCTCATTCAGTCCCTGTCTGCACCTGTTACAGCTCTTGCAAATCCCTTTTTCCTGTGTTCCCAGGGCCATCTCCGGGAAGGGAAGTGCCACCTTTCCCTAGGGAATGCCATGGCTGCCAGCCGCTGCTTTCAACGAGTTCTAGAACTGGATCATAAGAATACCCAGGCACAGCAGGAGGTAAGAGGATCTTCAGATTTAACTGTCCCCAGCAGATGCTGAGGAGGCTGAGCTGGCTAAAGGAGAAATGGAGAATAATGTGAGGCAGCTGCCATCGTTGTCTCTTTCACAGGATACATTTTCCCAGGCTCCCAGTTCAGTCACTTGATTTCAAACTGATTTTAATGCTGGCAAAAGTATTCATGTCATCTGCATTATTGGTCTGTGGTCTGCAGTAGCTTTGGCTCTGATATTCAGGGATTGGCTGCTCAAATGCTGCTTGGTGGCATTTCAGAGCAGAGCTTGTCCTGCAGCACTTGTGTGTTCTGTCTTTCAGCTCAAGAATGCCACGACTGTGCTTGAGTATGAAAAAATAGCTGAAGTGGATTTTGAGAAACGGGATTTCAGGAAGGTGAGATTAACTTGTTTGTTGTGGTCTGATCTAAGAACTAGTGTGTTTGACGTGGCCCAGGCAGGTGTGTGGCTGGTTTCCTTGCTGGGTGATGTGTGCCACATCTCTTGGAGCAGGGCTGCTGGTGAATTGTGTCAGCTCTGAAGGTGGCAGAGCTTGTGCTCCCTGAGCACTGACCAAATGACAAGTGAGGTGACTGGCTCAGGCCAGCCCTCTGTCACTGTTTGCTTTGCAGGGTGAGTGGAGTCATGAATGAGCTGTTAGAGACAGATTTTGTCAGCAGCAGCATTTGATCACACTTTGCTCCTGAAATGCATATCCAGGATTCCTCTTTCTCTGCTCTTTGAAAGAAAAAAAAAAAGGCAGGCTGTTTGGCAGTGAGGGTCGTACAAGGAGGAATGCAGATCTGCATGGGGCATTCTCCTTACAGCTTCCAAATCTTTCTTCCCAAGGGTTGTAACAGGATGCAGCTGGTACTGACCTGATAGAGCAAGAAATGACAGCATGAAATCTGAAAGGCACCAGGCACTTCTCATGCAACTGTTTCTGTGCAGTGGATGCATGTAAGGCTCAGATTTATCCCAGAAAGGAGATTGTCCGGTACATTGAGCTCATTTTTCAGGTCACTCTTGGGCTAAGCTCAAGATCTTGGAAGGGTAAATCCCAGCTTTGTATCACCTGTTTCTGAGGAGCAAATGGGATGTGTGATCAATCTGAATTTCCTGTGCAGGAATTGCCCTGCCTGTGTTGCACGTCCTGGGTGTCTGCATCTGTCCCTCACTTCCCCAGTCCCACTTCACTGGGGAGGCTGACATGAAACGTGATCTTTGTTTCTGGAGAGCTGCTCCTGCCTCACCCAGGAGCCCTTGGCTCTGGAGCACAGTGCTTCCCACAGCAGGGCCCCGTGATGTCACGGGCCAAGGAGCAGATGAACCTTGGGGAACAATGCTCCGTTCTTGCGCAGATGTCCCCACCAGAGTGCAGGGATGGAAAAGACCCATTAGCTCACTCTGCCCATGGCTGTCAGGCCAGTGGAAGATCAGCCCTTGCACTGTACTTTTTTGTGTTTTGTCCTGTCCAAACTGTCTCAATCTATTGAATTTCTGTCCCTCCCACATGTCTCTATACTGCAGGAAACAGGGGCAGGGTTGTCGTTGGCCTTTTCTTTAGGGCTTACAGTTTAGAAGAGTTAAAGGGATGGACCTCCTACAGGTGTCCCTTGACTCTTGTGTAGTGCTCTGTCCCAGTAACACAGCAGATGCTTCAGACCTTGGCACACAAAGCCCTTTGAAAGGCACATCCTGCACATGAGGAAAATTTCCCAATGAAATGTGTCTCCAGCAGCAGCGGAGGTGGGTGTCTGCACGCTCACCTTCCTGGTCAAGCACAAATCTCAAGCGTGGGGCAGCTGTTCAAATCAGGCCCTTAGCTCTTTGCTGTGCTCACGCCTGTGGTTTCTCCCACACCCCAGGTTGTGTTTTGCATGGATCGTGCTTTGGAGTTTGCTCCCGCCTGTCACCGGTTCAAAATCCTCAAGGCCGAGTGTTTGGCGCTGCTGGGCCGGTACCCCGAGGCACAGTCCGTGGCCAGGTGAGTGTCCCAGGGCTGGGGGACACCTGGTGGGGTTGTCCTGCCTGCTGCCCGTGCTCCACGCCTGGAATAAGTGAGGGAATATAAAATACAAATATTCCTTAATGCATATCATGATGAGGACACAGTGTGTGAATTTATCCCCATTAATCTTCCTGGGAAAAGCTGCACCCAGCCCCATTCACAACCAGCCGTCCTGCTTGAGGAGGCTTCTGTCCTTTTGGCTTATCCACACCACAGACTTGTTAAAATAATAAAATACCTGGTGCCTCAGTGGAGGCAGGTGCTTGTGGAGGTCAGAAGGAAGCAGGAGCAGGGCAGAGATCCTGTGTTGCTGTGTTGCAGTGATATCCTGCGGATGGACTCGACGAACGCCGACGCGCTGTACGTGCGTGGGCTGTGCCTGTACTACGAGGACTGCATCGAGAAGGCCGTGCAGTTCTTTGTGCAGGCCCTCAGGATGGCCCCTGACCATGAGAAGGCCTGTCTGGCCTGCAGGGTGAGTGGTGGAGATGGGGCTGCAAAATCACCGGGATGTGGGGTTTTTTTAAACCAAGCACGTGGTTTGGTTCTGCTGGATCAATCCCTTCTCCCTCCCTCAGCGTTGCCTTTCTCAAATCTCCAGGAACAGGCAGTGTGTCCAGCCCTTCCCAAAGACAACCTGCTGCTGCCTCAGATAAAACCAAGCTCCTAGAAACTGTTTCTCATCAGATTGTGATTCTTGAAGCAGCCTCCCCTTCATTCTTTGTTCTCTGGCCAGTCACAGGAGCAATAAAATCAGATACAATGGTTCTAAAGGAGCTCCGGACTTTCAGGTCCAATATCCAGGCCAACACTCTGACTTTTCATTTAACACTGTTCCTTTGTGTTGCTCCTTCCCTGGTGTGGTTCTTCGACCAACTTTAAATCTGTTCATGTGTATAAAGCTCTCAAAAAGGGAGCTCCCAGTCCTTATGTTTTCATCTTAAAAATTAGGCAACCTTTTTGCTGTGGAGGATGCCTGGAACTGGCACTGACTTTTCCTTAGTGCTTCTCTTGGAGAAAAGGCAAAGTGCTTCCAGATCATTTCAGCTGCTGGAGCAAGGCTGTGACTTGTATCCTACAGCAATGTCTGAAACCAGATGAGAACTATTGTGTCTGAGGATTCCTGTCTGGCAGAATAAGGTGCTTGCAGCCCTGACCTCATGTCCTTACCCAGGTGTGTTTCCTTTCAGAATGCCAAAGCACTTAAAGCGAAGAAGGAAGACGGGAATAAAGCGTTCAAGAAAGGCAACTACAAATTAGCATATGAACTGTACACAGAGGCACTAGGAATAGACCCAAATAATATCAAAACAAATGCCAAACTCTACTGCAACAGGGGGACGGTTAATTCAAAGGTAAGGGATGGTCACCTGGCAGGTGTCTGTCACCATGTCCCTCACCATGACAGTGATGAACCCCAGATCAGTTATTCTGGGAAGCACAGGCTCCCCTGGCTGCTGGGCAGCTGCACCTCTGAGGCCACAGGCAGTGTTTCAGGGGTTTGTGCTTGCACAACACTTGGATCAGCTCCCAACAGCCAGCAATCAACTCCTGCAGAAACAAAACTCAAATACTTGGTCTGCACAGAGTGGGAGGGAGAGGAGGGACGTGCTTTAGCCTTATCTTAGTCAGCAAAAGGCACCCCTGTCTCTGTTTGTTTCCTTCCCAGGAATGAGCAGATTTATTTTCTTATTCTTGGTGTTTATTTTCTTAATCTTGTCTTGCTTTGTGTTTTTATGTAAAAAAAAAAAAAAGACCTAATTTAAAGCCCCGTGACACTTCTTCAGCTTTGCTGTTGAATTTTAGTCCTGCACTATCCAAAGAAACAGCCAATCATGTGGCAGTGCTCCCAATTCCCACCCTGTGCCCTCTGGGCATTTTTCTTCCTCAGCTGTGCCAGTGTTGATGCTGCCCTCCCCAGACACCCCCACTTGGCTGAGAGAGACACAGGCTGTTCCCAAAAGCTGGGAAGTGGGATGAGCTGGAGGCCACATAATGGATGTCTTAGATGTTTGTGTCTGAAAACAAGCAATGCTTTTTCTAAAAAAGATTTCTTTAAAATATTTTTAGATTTACCTTCTGCCTAGGAAATAGTTTGGACACAGAATTGGGGTTGTTTTCAGCAAGACCCTTGGTTTTGAGTGCATTTCTTCCACAGAAGCACCTCATAGCTCTGTCATGTCACTGGCCAAGCTTCTGATTTTTTTTTTCCCAGGGAACAAAAGCTCAGTGTTTGGGGGAAATTGGAAAAAAAAATTCCTAGACAGAGACAAAGAAAACAGTGAGATTTTCCCAGCTTCTTCACACCTTTCATTTGCCTAAAACCATGATGCAGAATTTGTTGTGTGTGTGGGGTTCACTCACTTGTGTCTGGTGTTGTAGCTTAGGAAACTTGAAGAAGCAATCGACGACTGCACGAACGCAGTGAAGCTGGATGACACGTATGTCAAAGCCTACCTGAGGAGGGCTTTTTGGTGAGTACACCTGGGCACCTGGGCAGGAGTGTCCTCCTGGCAGCTCTGAGGGACAGGATCACAAATCTGGAGCTTAACTGAATGGAAGGGGTGGGGTCCTGAATTTATTCCTCTTCCTTATGCTGCTGATGAGATGGGGGTAGCTCTCTGTGGCCTCTCCTGCCTGCCTGGATCTGGCACTGCCTCTTGGTGGTGTATTTATGGAATCATTTGGGTTGGAAAAGGCCTCCAGAATCATTGGCTCCAACCTTTGACCAATTACTGTCTCGACCAGAGCACTGAGTGCCACTTCCAGTTGTTCCTTGAACATCTCCCAGAAAGGTGACTCCACCAGCCCCCTGGGCAACCACTTTCAATGCCTGACCATCCTTTCAGTGAAGAAATTGTTCCTGATGTCTGATCTGAACAGGATTTAGGGAGGATTTATTCTAAAACTTGACTCATCTTACTGTGTTTATAGACACAGATGTTCTGTCCCAGAGACACCCTCTCTCTCCATGTCTGCAATTGCAAATTTACAGTGGTTGGAAAAGAGATTGAAAAACACCTCCAAGATCAAGCTTTTCCAATCTCCCATCTCTGTAATTACTAAGTTACAGTGAATAGTTAATGTGTGAGTAAGGCTGAGGAGCTTCAGACAGGCATGTGTCCCTTGGAGGTGCCAGGGCTGTCACTCCTGACCAGCACTGCCCGTGTGAAGCTCTGTGCCAGCTCTGTCCCACCTTCCTGGGGCCTGAGCTGGCTGAGATCAGTTCCTGCAGCTGCATATTGGAATTATCAGGTTGTTAAAGCAGAACTTGTGCTGCCAGAGGAGGTTGCAGTGTCCCCTTGGAGCCCAGAGTGCAGGTTCCTGTGCCAGGGTTTCCCACAGGTGTCAGGGCTCCCAGCCCTGTGTGAGCTCCTCTGAGGTCTGATCTGCTGCAGTCCGGGGCACTTCTCTTAATCCACATCCACCCAGACAGCCTGTGCTGAACCCCTTTTGATGTTCCTGTGAGGGACACCTTGGCCACCAGTGTTTCTTTCCACAGTTACATGGACACAGAACAATATGAAGATGCTGTAAGAGACTATGAGAAGGTTTATCAGACAGAGAAAACGAAAGGTGAGCACAAGGGCACTCCCTGGGTGTGCACAGGTTTCCCTGAACTGGCAATTTTTTTCTTGTTCCTTTTTTTCCCTACAATATGCTGTGATTTGCAGCCTCATACCCCAGCAGGACAATATGGAGAAAGCCCTCAGAAACACTGGAAATCCCTGCCTCTGGTCTGGTTTCTCTCCCAGCACTGAATGCTGAGATGATAATTCAGCTTGTCTGAGGCAGTGCACTGGGTTCAGAATGTCTGGTTGTGACTGTCCCCTTGCTTTTTGAGTGGCCTGAAGAGGAAGGGACAGAGTAACCCTGTGGTGTTGTGCTCCTTTGCAGAACACAAGCAGCTCCTAAAGAATGCACAGGTGGAACTGAAAAAGAGCAAACGGAAAGACTACTACAAAATCCTGGGGGTGAACAAAAACGCCTCTGAAGATGAGATCAAGAAGGCTTACAGGAAACGAGCACTAATGCACCATCCAGGTACCCACACAGCCCCTAAGTGCCCTGTGCAGCCATCACTGAGGCAGAAATGCATGTGCAAGAGGGAATTTCTGGACAAATAGTTGCTCTGACTCCACAGATCTGGAGCATGTTCTGTGACAGGAGCTTGGGAATGTTTAACTTTATCCATTTGCACTGGAAATTAAAAGCTTTCTCCTGCTCGTTTGTGTATCCCCAGATCGACACAGTGGGGCAAGTGCAGAAGTACAGAAGGAAGAAGAGAAGAAATTTAAGGAGGTTGGTGAAGCCTTTACCATCCTGTCAGATCCCAAGAAGAAGGCTCGCTATGACAGTGGGCAGGATTTGGAAGAGGATGGATTGAACATGGGAGGTCAGTGTTCTTTACAATATTCTGCCATGGCAGCTTTTAACAAGATCAGACCCTTTAGAACCTGCCTTATCTGCTGAAGCAAGCCTCCCATTGGGAATGATTCCATGAATTGACTTGGTTTGGTCCCTGGAAGCCTTGGGGTGGCAGGGCTGCCCTGAGTGTTTCTAGTTGGGAACAGGCTGGGATACTGGTGGGTGTTGTCCTTGGCTGAGCTAGTGGGCAGTAGCTGCCTTTAGGCAGAAATCTGTCACAGGACGTGATAAATAGTGTAATTATGAGTCCCTAAATGCTTATCCAGCTCCTTAGGCTGCCCCATGGCAGGTTCCTGACCTGTTTGTGGTCACTGCATGGCCCCATGTGCTCAGAGCCAGCCCTGTGAGCCCTGCTCGGCCACTCTGAGACACACTCTGCACCCTCAGGGAGCTGACAGCTCCTGAACTGTGGGAATGTGGTGGCTGTTTCGCTGCATCTCATGAATTCCTTCTCTTCCCTGTAGAATTTGATCCAAATAACATCTTCAAGGCCTTCTTCAGCGGGCCAGGGGGCTTCAGCTTCGAAGGTAGGTGAGGTGTTCTCCTCCCAGCCTTGGAATCATAAGTACCCAGATCCCCTGGCAGGGCAGCTGGGGCTCTCAGTGGATGTGCTGCTTGAGGAGAGCATTTGGCTGTGGCACAAATCTCAGAGCCTTTTCAAAGTTCTACCTGCACAGTGTCAGCTGCTGGCTGGTTCTGGTTCTTCTGGGTTCAAAAGCCACAAACTCAGGGGCTCCCCATTCTGGAGGTTTGTGTGGGCTTGGCCATCCGTGTGCTGCTTAGGATTGCACTAAACTGATTTGGATTGGGAAAGTCCTGATTATCTTCCATTTTCTTTTTCAGCTTCTGGGCCTGGAAATTTCTTTTTCCAGTTTGGCTAAGAAGCAAACAAACACAAATCAAACCACACATACCTGATCTGCTTCTTTTAACCTCGAATACGGACAGCCCCAGACTCCTCCTCCATCACGTCTCGTTGTCCTTAGAGCAGTTTCATTTCTGGGTTGGAGCCTCTGTTTGTGTGTTGTGTGTGTGAAGAGGAAACCAGCTCGGGAGGGGAAGGCTTGTGAATTTTGTTTTACTGTTAACTTTATTAAAAAAAAATAAAATAATAAAGCTTTGAATCTTTTGGTCCCTCCATGCTGGCCCGTGCTTTCAGCTGCTTCTGCCCCTCAGCACAGATTCTGGAATCTTCCCAGAATCTCCACATGTGAGAGGGAGAAGGAATTCCTGGTTTGTTCTGGTTGCTTCCAAAGCAGCATGTCCAGGGTTTGGAGTAACTTGTAAGTTATCTTAATCTTTTGGAGATACTGCCAAGGCTCAATCCAGTTTCGTACAATCCCATTTCACCTGCAAGCCTGGCTTCTTGGCTCATATTTTTATTTCTTTTTTTTTCCATGGTTCTCCCAGCAAGGCCCACTTGGGCATTAAACTTCAGTGATAACGTGTGAGCTTACAATTCTGTATCAGAGAAATGCTGCTTAGAGTTTAAAGAGCAGCTTATGTGAGAATTCCCTGTGATGCAGCTGGAATTAAGGGCTTTTTGTTCCCGAGATTGTCCTGTTTAAGGGAATATTGAATTTGCTCTGGGCTGAATTCCTTCACTGTACTTTTTTTAATTAATCCACTTGAATATTTTATATTTGTGCTAAACTTGATTTTGTTGAGCTTGATGTGTGATTTCCTGTTACTGATCCATGACATGGGTGAGTCTTTCAATGCCAAGTGAATTCCAGGCAGAGATTGTGAGTGGTTCAGGATGTGCAGCACCGAGCTCCTGGTGTGCAGCAGCTGTGTGTTCACTTAACCTGGTTCAGTGGTTTTCCCCTGGCAGTGATTTACTCCTCCAAAGCAGCAAGAAAATGCAAAGTCCAGCTCTGAACTGACAGTCTGTACTTGTTTCTCTTGCACAGTGTCAGGACAGGAGCTGGAGGGATGGAGCCCTGTCCTGATGGGTTTGGTGTGGGGCGCTGCCCGTTAGCAGTTTGGTTTTCACCTCCAAGGCAGTGTTACAGCAGGGTCTCAGCTGGGAGAGGGCTCTGCTTCTGGAATTCCCCCCCTTTTCTCTAGAGCATGGACAGCACCTTTTTGTCCAGGTGCTGTGTGTGAGTTCAGTCCTGTCTGTAGTGGGTTCTGGAGCACGGTGCTGTCAGGCCCAGTCCCAGGAGGTTCTGCTCAGCCTGGGATGTGAGGGGAGCAAGAGGCAGTGGGGCTGGGGGTCCTGGGCTGGTGCTCAGTGAGGGGCACAGGGGCTGTGGCCGGGGTCCTGGGCTGACCCTGGCAGTGTGGGGCTTTGGAGGCTGCAGTTGGCTCAGAGAATGGGGTTTGTGCACGCAGGCTGGGCTGTGCCAGGAGAGAACCTCCCAGGGGCTCTGTGCAACACCTGATTGGCCTTCCCGGGCAGAACAAACCCTGCAGGGAGCTCATTGCACGAGGTGATCACAGAATGCCACTCTTTGTCTTCCTCCCTCCCGAGGGCTGTGTGTGTCCTTCAGCAGGACAGGGACCCTGCAGAGGTCCCAGCGGTGACGTTGCTGTCGTGGTCCTGCCGTGGTGTTTGGTCAGGATTCTTGACAATCTGCTTTTGTAGAGGGAAAATTTAAAGGGCTTAAATTTTAGCACTGCAGAATATTTTACAGCTCGTTTGAAACTCAGCTTTCTAAGCGAACCAGTGCTGAGTGATACTTTCCAAACCTGACTCTCCCACGTTTATTCTGACGTCCTTCACGCTGATGTGAGGGATGGACCCACCCAGGTGCCCCAGGAGCAGCTGGGTCCTAGCACTTTTCAGGCTCTGAAATGGTGAATACATGGGGAACTGAAATACTGGTCTATGCACATTGATGCTTCCCCAGCTTTCCTGGCACTGTAAATCAGAGTTTACAAGGCCTGCTTAGTGGCATTTTGGATCCATGACATCTTGTCCTGTGTGTGTGTTGATGTCACTGTACAGTCTGGGCTGTTCTCAGTCTCCCATTGCTGAGCAGAGCAGTGTCCTGTGTGTGTCAGTGGGTTTATTCTCATTTCCCCCTGCCCCAGGGAAGTGTGTGACCAGCTTCCTTCCTCCCTTCCTTTTCTCCAAGCTGAGCCCATTCCTTGGAGCGCAGGAGTGGAATGGCTCTGCTTCTGGGAGAGAAAATGTATACAGCAGCTATTTATAACCTGTACATGAATGCATGATTTAATGTAGTTAAATATTCATCTGGTGAGTGCCAAGACTTTCTGCAGAGTGTTGTTACATGAATCAAAGCGAAGGCAAATGCACAGATTCATGGAATGGTTTGGGCTGGAAGGCCTTTAAAGGCTGTTGAGTCCAACCCCCTGCCATGGGCAGGGACACCTTCCACTACCCAGGGTCCCCTGTGCAGTCCCTGTTCCCCTGGCACAGAGCAGGGCTCGGTGGCACCTGGCACCTCAGGGCAGCAGCAGTGTCCAGTGGCACTGTGACCTCACCATGTCCCAGCACGGCCTGGGGAGACAAACTCTGCTTCTTTCCAAAAAATGGGCTCAGCTTGGAGTTCATTGCTTGGAGTGTTGCCTCCACACACGGTGGTCCCAGGACGTTTTCCCTGGGTTGTGGTTGGGTGTAGCTACAGGGAAGCTGAGTGCTGATGCTCCAGGTGCTCACAGTCCTGCAGCCCCACGGGGGTCACCAGCCCCACGGGGGTCACCAGCCCCAGGGATTGGCCACAGAGACCAGGGAGGAGCATCTTCAAGTGATGCTGTGCCTGTGCTGTTTCTAGGGGACAAAGAGCACACGGAGGTGCAGGGGCTGCCCAAGGCACAGGTGTGGTGGGATGGACACGCTTTGTTTGGTGTGACTTTCAGCCTGGCAGCTCCTACCCAGGGTCTCCCAGGGGGAATGGCTGCTGCTGTGAGAGCTGCTGCCAACAAGAAGGACCTGGAAGGAGCAGAGCTGCTGTGGTTGAGAGCCAGACCAGGCTGGTGTGTCAGGGGGTGTCTTCCACCAGCCAAGTTGGGAGTAGATGCTCTGAACAGCTCGAGAACTGGCGAGTGGCTGTCAGCTTCTCTAGGATAGTTGTGGAGAGAAGTGTGTGAGTGTGGCTGTGGGCAGAGCTGGCGTGTGGGGGCTCTGCTGTAGGACTGCAGTTTTGGCTGAGATCAGGAATTGTGTGGCTGTTAGGCTTTCCCTTGGATGTGGTTTTGGCTGGTCACACCCATAGAATCACGGAATGGTTTGGGTTGGAAAGCTGTGGAGTCCATTCAGGAGGTTCTGGCCATCCTCTTAAGGCCCCTCATTGCTTTGGCTGCACAGGAACATACCTGGTTTGTTTTTGATCCGGGGAGTGCTCAGAGAGCGGGATCCCCAGTGCTGCTGGCTGTTGTAAATGCAGAAATGCAGCTTGGAAAATGGGAGAAAGACAAATTGTTCAGGGACAAGAGTCTTATCCATGGAATAGCAGGTCCCTCTGCTCTGTATCTGCTGATACAGATGGGTGCTGCTGTGCTGCCAGGCTGTGTCTGACATGGAAGCCTGTGCCAGTTCCTGTCTGGCCACACTGGCCCTGGATCTGCAGCCACCAAACAGCCACAGGGTCAGGCCATGTGCTGCTTTGCCATTTCCAAATGACTTCCTCAGTTTCAGTAATAACTCCAGATATTCTCTTTATTTCCAATGGATGGTTTTCATCCCGTTTAAATTTGTGCCTTGTCCTCTCCCCTCCTCTTCCCTAGGGAACAGGACAACTGTGTGCTGCACCCACCCGTGTTCCTAGAGCAGTGCTAGTCCCTGGGCAGCTGTAGCAGGGCTGTGGCAGGGGTAGGTGACAATAGCTGGTGGCTGTCCCTGCCCTTGGCTCTGTGGGGCCATTCTGGGTCCCTGCATGACTGTGGGAGCTGATGTGAAATGCTTTGGCCTTTCCCCACTCTCAGCGTTATGGATGGGGATTATCCACTTCTTGGAGCAGTGCTGGGCATTTTCCCTTACCCAGATCCGAGCTTGGAGGGACAGCTCTGGTCTGTTGCTGGGAGCTGGGACACTGAGCCTGGGCTGGAGCACCAGGGGTGGCCCAGGAGGGCAGGATCCGTGGGGAGCGGGGTGCTGCCTCCAGCAGGACGAGCAGCCCAGCTGCCAGCCCAGCCTGTCCAGCTGCCCCAGCCCTGTCCCCACTGTCCCTTAGTGTGAGCAGTGTGGTGTGAGGCAGCAGCTGAGGGGCCGTGGGGAGCACCCCGAGCCCTGCAGTGCTCGTGTGTCACAGCATTAGAGAACAGTCAGGACAAACCCAGGCACCGATGCGAAGCCACTTGGAGAGGAGCTTGTCCCTGCGCTGCCGTATTTATCTGAATTGGGATTCGGAATGTTTACCTCAGTGTACATAGCTCAACCTTTCCCTGGGAGGAAAGGGGAATTGCATGGAGCAATTGCTGTCCCATTGCTTTGCCAAACTCCTCATCCTCTCCCAGCCGGGCTCCGCATCGGTACCAACTGTCCCTCTTGGACCTTTCTAGGATGTGAATGGTAAAAATGTGAATATTTGTTGTTTACTTCCTTAGCAGAACTCCTGATGCCGTGTTTGTATGGGAAATCAGCCTGAGCAGACCCATATGCAATCGGTTTTACTTTATTATAAACTGTATATGATGTACAAACTAATAAAAACTCAAACGACGACAGTGTCACTGTTGTTCTTGAACAGGCAGATGAAGGAGATGTTCCAGCTGTGTATTCCAGTGCTGGAGTGATCTGGGTGCTGGGGGTGTGGGCTCAGCCAGCCCCTGGGCAGGTGCTGGCAAATACCTTGTAGAGCTTTGGTGGAACAAACCCTGAGGTTCTGTCAGGAGAGGCCCTGGCTGAGCGTTGGGCACTTGGCTTGTGCCAGTGCAGAAGCTTGGAGGGGTTTCTCCATGGAGGGTCACAGGTGCTCTGGGTGGGTTTATAGCTCACTGTTTTATGTTATAATGAGAATTTATTCTTATCCTTTGCTTCGGAACAGTGGGAAGTATTTTGCTTTCATGGCAGAGTGTTTGGTACCAGACAAGCACCAAAGCTCTCCCTGCTTTTGGCCTCAACAGTCAAGAGGAGAAATGCTCCTTGCCCCAGCAACATTGGACTCGGGGTGAGCTGTGCCCAGTGCCAGCCCCAGCCCAGCCCACGCCTCAAACACAGTCAGTATTTACAGTGTTAATGTGGGTTAATGTCACTCTGCTGCTCCCCAGACCCTGAGCCACAGCAGGAGGTCAAGCTGGGACCTGACCTGGGGCTGTTAGTGGAGCTTTGTGTTAAACAATGCCCAGGAGCCACCGCCCTGCTGGGCCAGGGCCTGGCAGAGCACAAACCCAAGTTTCAATAAAACAAGATTTAATGACAGAAGTGCTGGGTCAGTAACTTCCAGCTGGGGTTTAGGTTTGAGCAGACATGAGTTACACGGTTACGGTGCCTCCGCTTCCTACACTACGGGGTTACTCCAGCCTAACTCTTAACATTCAAGTGCATTAGAGGAAGGGAGTAAAATCTTGCATGAAGTCCAGTTGTGTACTTCAGACATGATTTTAGTTTCTATCCAATAAGATGGAAAAGACATTAGTTCATCTCTTCCACTCCCTGCCAAGGCAGGATTGTTCCCTACAGGACATGGGATGGTGCTTTGGTCCAACCGAGGTGGAGGGAAGTGGCTGGAGCCGCTTTGCAGGAATTGGCTCCCTGTCCTGTTGTTTCACTTGATGCCCCCAAAGTCCATGGTTGGTGTCCTTAAGACATCACCTGGCACCGTGCCCTCCTCCTGGCTGCCCCCAGAGCATCTCTGTGCCGTGAGGGACAGGAGCTGGGATGGACTGGCCTGTGATAAGGGCTGCCAGGACCTGCTGCCCTCAGCAAGGCCTGTCCTTAGGGGCCAAAGCCTTGGGAAGGACAGGACTCCTGACAGGAGTGACCCACGCCTGGGTCTTGCTAGTTCTGACCCTGTGATCGGCTGCCAGAATGGCTGAGGTCAGTCCCTGGGTGTGGGAGGGGAGGGACATCCTGCAGTTCCCTTGGCTTCAGACCAGCGACTGAAGGCTTTGGTCAGTGCCAACAGGTAAAGATCGAACGATTGTGGTTCAGAGGGAAGCAGTAAAAGCCCAGAGTTGATCTTTCTCCAAGGAAGAAAACAAGCAGGACACCCCAGCTGCTTCCCTCCAAAACTCACATTAAAATCCGTGACAGTTTCAGTCAGGAGTTGCTTGTTTTCTTCCTTTTCTGAGGCCGATAACTCCCCAGAGGCTTCACGCTGGGGTGGGCAGGAGGGTTGACTTTAGTAAAGGTAGAATTATTTCTCTTTACACTTTTAAGGTTACAGGAGTTACTTGCCTTTTAAAAACAAACCGAGGAGCTGCCCTGCCTGTGCTCCTAGATGATGGTGCAGGAGCTGAAGGCAGAGCCCCGTTTGTTGGTGCTCTGCGTTGGGACAAGCTTTCCCTTCCCGTAGTACCCCGAGAATATCGCCCTCACATCGATCTTTTTAGACAGGACAAGCATCCACATACCATTATCAAAATACAGCAGTTTCCCTCCTCCAATTTCCCCCACTTGCTCCCCTTTGTTCCCCACCTTTTCCAGCTTCACAAACTCCAGCAGGTCGAGCCCGGTCTGCACGGCTTCGACGCCGTTGGCGCAGCCCAGGGTGATGTGGGCGCGGCTGCCCCGCGGGAGGTTGTCCGTGGGCAGGATCTTGTCAGCATCCCCGGGCCAGAGCAGCAGCTGCTGCTCGCTCAGCTCGATGCGAGCCCCGACAGTCTTTGTGGTGATGAACAGCGCCGAGATGGAGAGGGTGAAGCCTTTGCCATAGGAAGCCTTCACAGCCTGGAGGAGAGGGACAGGCACACGGAGCAGGGTTAGTGCCTGTGGGTGGGGATTCGTGGCACTGCACTGGGGTCGCTGTCCCCAGGCTTGGGGATGTGGCTGCTCCTGGCAGCTCTTGCTGTGACATGGTCAAAATACCCAGAGCAAGGAGAAGGTCAGTGCCTGATGTCCCAGCTCCATGGATTCAGAGCTGGTGACATCTTTGTCCTTTGCAAATTCCAATATTTAACCTGGGTTTATGGGCTCTGAAATAATTGATCTAAATACCTCAATTCATCATCATTCAGCTTAAGCTGTCAGAGATGATGCTGGAAGTCATGTGTGATCAGGGAAAGTGGGAGTATTTTGTTTTGAAATAGGAAACAATCACCAACTCCACAAGTTTTCTCTTGCACGGGCCACATGGACATAGTTCCTGTCTCTGTATTTGGCCTCTTGGGTCAGAGCAAAGCCCATCCCCAACCCTCCTCTGGCTCATGGACACCCTACTGGGGAGGGAGGGGACACAGGGACCCCAACACTCACTTCCTGCTGCGCATATTCCTCAGCTCCTGCTGCTTTTCCAAACTCGGTGTATTTCGTGGTGCAGTGCAGGACCCCAGGTGGCCTCTTCACAAAGTAGCTGGTGAGATCTATTTTTATTTTGGGATCTTCGATAGCAGAAGAAACTGCAGATACCAGTAAACAATGTCACTGTCACAAAGTGATCCCCCTGATGCCACCCCACAAGCCCCAGTGCCATCTCAGCTCCCCTCCCTTCCCCAGCCTTCACATCTCATCTCTCGGACTGCTGGGGAGCACTGGGTGGGAAACCAAACCCTCCCTCCTCCCAGGCTCACCGCAGATGGAGCCAGAGAACAGAAGCTTCTGTGCATCACCATGGCTCATCACAAACTTGGTGTGAGAGTCCCCTAAGGGATGGAATTGTTCAGCCTTTCCCATTTCTCTCTCTTTGCCTTTTTTGCATCCAACCCACTGGAACCAGGGGACACCCAGCATCCCATGTTCTGCTGCTGCCACCCAAGCCCAGCACCCTGTGGGGCCAGAGCTAAACAGACTTGGAAAAAACTCTTTACTTACAAAAGCAACTTTGTCAACTATAAGGACCAGGTTAGTAGCTTTAAAAAGCTTTTCTTGTTGACAGCTTTAGAAATTGACTTTGGAAGCTGATCAGACTTGTTAACATCAACAGGTAAGAAGTGGTAAGACAGCATCTATACGTACAGTATTTACTCTCCTTTTTGAAGGCTTTGAGACTCGCAAGCTCATCCAAGAATGCCTGGCCAGCCTTTCTCAGGATCTCCGAACTTCTTTTGCTCAAAAACCACCCAAAATACATGGGGAGGAATTCCTTCTCCAAGCTTGGCTTCATCTTCTTCAACTCTTCCACGGACAGTTTCCATTGATTCTTGTCCTTTAGCTGGGGACAATCCAAGCGCCAGGGGGTTTTGGGCTCGGCGAAGATGACTTTGTAGCGGTACTTGTCAGCAATGTCAAAGAGCTGCTCCAGCCGTTCCCGCTCATGGTGAGTGTCATCCAAAACGATGACGCTGATCTCCCGTTTGCAATAGTCAACTAGATCCTCATCCACCTTGGAGTACTCCTCGGGAATGGAGCTTCTTATTGAAGGTGTAATTTTATAGTGATCAACAGAGATGACCTTGCAGGCGTCTTTGTAGCGATCGTGGATGGCCTGGGCGAGGGTGGACTTCCCGCTGCCGGGCAGGCCCCGGAGGATGAAAAAGGTTTTGGATTCTTTGAGTGTAGAGATGGTGTCTTCATCGTCCAGGAACGGGAAATGCAAACTCTCAGGTCTCTCTTTTGCTGATTGAGTAGACATTTTTCTAAATATTTTAGGCAGGAAAGTGTGACTCTTCTTGGAGAAGCCTCTGTTCTGGAATGGAAGGAGAAAACACTTTGCAGGGCAGGAATCCCAGAGACAATGTGGCCCTGCTGGGACCTTTAGTGGAAAGGATGGGGCACAGGGAGCATCTGCCCCACACTCTCTCCCCCACTTGAGTGCCCTGCTCAGCTGACACCTCCTCCCACAGCTGCTGTGGCTGGTCCCACAGCAGGAACCTGAATCCCACCCAAGGACTGAAGGTTCAGCCCTGCTCCCTGCTCTGGCCTCTGCAGCTGCAGTCCTGCCCTGCCAGGAAGGGGTGCCTCACAAAACCCCAGCCCAGGCAGAGCTCCTTGTGTGACACATTTAGTCTGAACGCTTGAACAAACCCCTGTGGCCGCCAGATGCGAGGGCACCGACCCATAGAATCACCCAACGACCCGCGGAGGAGCCCAACAGGAACTGAAAGTCCCAGCAGGCTGAGAGCTGCCACACTCTCGTCCCTTTACCTGAATCACAAACTCTATTCCCAGGGAAGGGGCTGTTTCCCAGAGCAGCCTGCAGGGACGGAGCTGTGTCTGTCTGAGCTGCACTGAGGATCAGCAGCTGAGCGCCTCGCAGGAGGGAATTCGGGCTCTTCTCGGGAAGAGCAACTGTGATAGCTTCCAGGAAAGCCAAACCCCTCCCAGCAGCTGCTAGGCAAGAACCCGAAAGCGAAACCTTGAGTGCTGAAGGAAACGATACGCTCGTAGTTGGCAGCAGTGAGCGGGAAATTCCGCTGGGAGCTGGCGCGGACTCTCCCTCCCCTCCTGCCAGCAGCTCCGGTAAACGGAATCCCAGATTAATTCCCAGTAGTGCCTGGGAAAACACGGGATTGAAAGGAAACGGGGGTTTTCTTCAGCTGTGCAAGTCCTCAATAGCATCAACGAGGCAGACACAAACATGAAATTTCCACCTCCCCAGCTGCCTGAGGGCCAGCCCAGCCTGGGATCCACTGCACCTGCTGAAGCCAAAGATCATGGAAGTGATGCCCAAGGAGTGAGTTTTGCCTTTGATGCAAAAATTGAGAGGTTTTACATAAAACATAACTGCTCTGCCTGGGCAAGAAAACCCAATTTCCAGTTTGCAGAGTTTGCAGAGATAATATTTTTAAAAAAAACCACTTTTCAGATGTTGATTTCCCCATCTCTTTATTCCAAAAGATGCAGATGGGTTTTGGTTCCTGATGCCCTGGGAGCCCCACAGTTCCCACGGGCACTGCCTGCCCTGGGCTCAGCTACAGCCCCACACCCAGATGGGGACAAACGCGTCCCGGAGAGCAGCAGGGCTCCCCAGCGACCCCCGTGCTGCCTTCCCCGCGGGCTCGGGGCTCAAAGTGCTCACACAGGTGAATCCGGTGAGTCACCTGGGGCGCTGATCCTCGCAGCACAGGTGCCCCGCTTGGCAGGGGGTCGCACGGCCGGAGCCGGTGCTGCGGTGGCCCCAGGCCGGGCTGTCCCCGCACCGGGCTGTCCCCGCACCGGGCTGTCCCGCGGGCGGGCACCGGGGCAGCTGCCCAAGGGACTGAGGCGCTTTTCAGCCCCGTGAACAAAGGAACAATCGCGGCCCCCCCGGGCCATTGTTCGCCGCCGGCTCAGGGACAACGGGCGCCTTCACGGCCCGGGCCGGGCGGACAAAGGCTCCGCAGAGCCCGGGGGAGCGGGGTCTCGCCGGACAATCTCCCATTGAGCCGGGCCCGGCCCCCCCGCCGCCCCCACAAAGCTCCCGCTTGTCCCCTGCTCCCCATGGGACAGGGGCTCGCGTGGAGGGAGCGATCGCTCCCGGTCCCGGTCTGCCCGTGCCCCGGCAGCCCCCAAGGTGTCCCGGGACTCCCGGGACGGAGCCACGGGCCCCCGGGGCCGTTCTCGGGGCCCGGCTGCCTCCGCGCCCCCCCAGATCCAGTCCCCACGTGTCGGCAACGCCGCGGCGCTTCCGCCCTCCTGGGAATCGGAACCTTTGCCAGGCTGAGCATCGGCCCCGATCCCCGTCCTAGTTCCGATCCTAATGCCGATCCTAGTCTCCGTCCTACCAGCCCCACTTACCATGATGAGGGCAGCGGCTCCGGGGCGGCCGCCGGTGCGGAGCGGCGCGGCGGGGAAGCGGCTCTGGGGCGGGCACGGCCGCGGCTCCTTTCATAGCTCCGGGGCCCGCCCGCCTCCGAGGGCCGGGCCGAAGCCACCCCGGGGGGGCCCCGGGGCTCAGCCCCCGCCCCGCCCGGCGGAGCCGCTCCCGGGGATGCTGCAGGGACAGCCCGGGGCCGCGAAAGGGGGGTACCGGCCGGGGGCAAGCAGCGCTCCGAGTACGGCGGCCGCTCAGACCAGTTCCTTCCCTGCTAGGGACACACCACTCCAGTGCTGGGTATGACGCTTGTTCAATATTTATTTCATCTTCCCGCCTAGGCTCTACTTTCCCCCATTGCTCTCCTTTATTTCCTTGTCCGTTTCCCCCTCTTTAACGTTTCCGTCTGGTTTATGCATCGTTTCTGGCTTCCTCTTTTGGCTTTGCATCTTAATTCCCCGTGTGTTATTATCCTTCCACATCCTTAAAGGTGATTTTTATGTTTTCACCGTCAATGGGACCATCTGGGAAGGGAAAAGGAAACTTGAACCAAGTCCTAGAACTCAGCAGTTGGGCACAAGAAAGGTCCCCGGGCTCCCTTACCCTACCAGGAATCTCTCCCTCCTGTCTAGGTCCTGGGACAGCAGGTGCTGGGCTGCACGGCTTGAGGGGAGCATTCCGGGGGCTGCGGGCACAGCGCCCTGCCAGGACCCCCCCACCGAACCCCAGGAGGGCGGGGCAGAGCCGGGGTGACACCGGGCCAGGCTGCCCGGGACACTCAGGGAGCGCTGCCCTCTCCCGCTCTAAGCTGGGCACGGCCAGACCTGGGAGCGCAGCTGGAGCAATGCGGGACTTCCACCGAGATTTTAATTCAATACTTGCAAGGAAATGGGTGCTGTGGGAATTCTAAGGTGCTGCTGATGTGCAGAACAGGGAAGTGGTTTTTTTCCCCATTTCTGGGTGCAGAGGTGTGAACAACAAGTACCTGTGTCTGAGGAAGTTTTCTTCAGCTCTGCGATGAAGATTTTGCTCACATTATCCAAGGCCTGAAAGGGATGAGGTTCTTAATAAAAGCCCCAGAAATGCAGCTAAATACCCAACATTTTCCTGTTTTCTTTTCCTCTCTGCTATCATTACCAAATCGTTTCCCTCTGTAAAACTGCATTTCTGTGGCATTACTGGCTGGAGGATCCCAGCTGGGATAAGAGCTGCTCACAGAGGCTGCCCAGAGCTCCTCCTCCCCACAGCAGCCCCCTTACCCCAATGATGCCGTTCTGAGCAGCTTCACTGGGCACAAGCTTCGCCTTCTCCAGAGCCCTTTCAAAATTCAAGATTGCAGACCGGTAATCTTTCAATTTCACTGCAACAGACAAGGATATCAGCTGGTTCAGCCCAGGAGAACAGCAAAATTAATCAAGCCAGTATTGATCTGAGCAGTAGCTTTGGCTGTTAAATCCTAGAGATGTTTCCAGACCTGTGCCCACATCTTTACCTTGTGCCTGTGCCACCAGCACGGTGGCATGGAGCTGCCACTCCACATCCCCCTCTTCATTTGCTGACTCCAGGGACTTCCGGCCATAATCTAGGGCTCGTTCAGCTTTATTCAGCTCGAGGTAGCACCACCCAATCTCATGGAACAGCCAGGCCTTCTCCAGGCTGCACTCGGCCATTGGAATCTTCTCCTCCCAGCTTTATGGAGAGTAAGACAGACACATTTTTACCAACCCTCACTGGGTACAGTTACGGCTCAACCACTGTTTCGATAGCAAAGGGTTCAGGTGTGAAAATTTCCCCAGGCCCAGCTGCCGTGAGAACACACAACTGAAACACCTTGACCTGGGTCACTCCAACCCCCTGATGCCTTTGCTGCTGGGCTGTACATACGTGGTGATGGCCTGCTGGAACTTGCCCATTCGGGCGTACACGTGGCCGATGTTGTCCAGGGCCCGGGACACGGCGTCGGTCAGACCACTGCAAAGGGAGACAAAGGGGTGGTGGCACTGACATCGTCCTGCTCCTCACTCACTCTGGGTTCTTTCAGCCTCATGGTCCCTTTTGGTGCTCCTCATGCCCTCAGAGAAGCATTGGGAAGTAAAGGGCCCAGGTCAGGCTGAAAGTCATGAAATCAAGGTTGATTTTTGATTTTATCTACAGCTCTGGCAGCTGACCCCATGAGACACAGGGGAAATGGTTTAGCTTTGCGTTTGATTAATATTAATTTTTGTGTAAATCTGGCAGTTCTTGGGAAAGACTTTCCACTTTTCTTTGCCTCTGTTTCCCTCTGTGTCCCTGATACTCATGGATGATTTCTGTCTTTCAAAGCAAAGACCCAAAAAGGTGTTTGCAGTGTGTCTGCAGGCTCCTGACACCAACCCTGATCCTGTGCTTGTACTGAGCTTTGCTCCATACTACAGGCAGCTCCTTCCGTAATAACAGAGCCTGTGGGCTTTAATTTTTTTTCTTAATTATCCTCATTCTCATCTTCAGAAGCAGCTTTGCCTACCCTTACCTCAGAGACGCAAAAGCCTATGCGAGGAGCAGATAAATGCGCTGGGAGTCATGGAATTACAGACCGGTTTGGGTGGGAGGGGAGCGTAAGGATCATCCAGTTCAAACCCCCCTCGCGGGGTCATTAACGCGAGTAATTAACGAGTCATTAGCGGCGTCTCCAGCTGCACCCGCCAGAGGGCGCGGCCCTCCCGTCACCGCCGCTCCTTGACGGCACCTCCGCCTTTCGAGAGTTCCCAAACTCGGGCATCCCCTCCCGCCTCTCCCCCGCTAATTCCTGCCTTTTCCCTGCCTGCTCGGGGACTGGGATCACCAGGAGAGAGGCAGCCTTTTCCTAAACCAACATTCATTCCCAAAAGGATTTTTGAAAATGAGAAACAACCACTCAGGGACTTTTAGAAAGCTCAATGCACTACTGCCAAAAATAGATCCCAAATCGCTTCAAACCACTGTTGAATGTTTTCTGCAATGCTTTGCAAACTCTTGCTAAATCTAAGACTACATTTTGCTCCACTGTGGTTTAGTTGGAAGAGCCATGGGATGTGTGTGGTGCAGACAGGTAAGTGCACCTAGAAGAGACCTTTATTTCAAGCCACGCTTAATGGTCTGTGTGAATAAAGGTTTAAGACAAAACGTAGCAGAAAACTGGTGCAATTTCGAGCCTGATCTTCCTGAGAAGGAAGTGTCTGCTCAAGACTCAAGTGCTGACACTGGGACTTGTGTTCTTTTGCTTTCCTTCAGCAGAGATTTCGATGTGCTCTGTGCTGTGGGTCCTTAAAATTCTGCTTCAGGCTCCTTATTTTGAAATAGTGAAGATAAAAAGTCACCACAGACCCTAATACTTGGGCAGAGATGCATGTGTAACCCCGTTAAACCCCCCAGGTGAGAATTACATTACCTAATGCTAAAACACCCCCACAGAGGCACGTTCCCCTTTCTCCACCCACTTGAACTTCCCAGGACTTACTTCTGCCTGGCACAGTCCAGATCCATCTTGTGGCTGCGCAAAGCTGCCTCCATCTGTCCCATCGCCAGCTGCGCATTTCCCATGAAGCTGTGGAGGTTTGCAATCAGCTCCTTCTTGTTGGGAATTTCTTTCTCTGGCCACACTGGTGAACTTTTCAGCAAACGCTCAGCTTTCTTGAAGCATTCCTCAGCAGAACCTCTGGCCAGCACTGGGGACAGGGAACAGAGTTCGACACTGGGGTATGACACAGAAACATTGAGAAGCTGTGAATTCCCCATCTCTGGAAGTGTTCCAGGCCAGGTTGGATGGGGCTCGGAGCAAGCTGGGGTAGTGGAAGGTGTCCCTGCCCATGGTGGGGGGTGGAACGGGATGAACTTCAAGGTCCCTTCCAACTCAAACCATCCTGGCATTCTGTGATACTTCGGAAGTGAGACCTGGTGAAGTGGCTAACCCTCAGACAAAGCTTGGGAATAGTTAGAACTCCCCAGAGCAGTGGGAAGCACTCAGCTCCCAGCCAGGAACCTACACAACTCAATGTCCTCCATAGTCTTTGCAATGGATCTGTTGATGTCAGATGGTTTCTCTTTCTTCTCCTGCTGCTGCCGCTTGGCGTTGCGCTCGTACTCCCGGGCGTAGATCGGCTTCTGCTGCTGCCAGAAGTCCCGCTGGCAGTTCAGGTAGGAGATGCCACCCAAAACCAGGTCCACCACTTTCATTCCCTGTCTTGTGCTGCTCTGCATCAAGTCTGGAAATAAGATAAGGTAGAACCCACGTGAGGAACAACAGACTTGAACTGCAGCTCAGTGGGGAATTGATTGGGAATGTTTTTGGGAATGTTTTTCTGCTCTGACACAGACAGTCCTGGAAGTGAAAGTGTCCTGTGCTCCTCAGAGCTGAGGTGATGGGGGAGTTAACAAAAAACTCTGTTACCCATCCCGTGTGGTTCAGTGAGCTCAGCTGGTGTTCCAGCCCCATATCTGCTGCCATCTCTGCTGATCAGAGCCAAGAAGGGGCCCAGTAAGTGCGGCCAGATGTGCTGAGCACCTGTCCTCTGGGACAGAACATCTGTATGGCACATCTGCATTGACAGGGCACTTTGAACAGTGCTGTGGAGATCAGGCTGGCAGATGGAAACTGAGAGGGCTTTTACTGCCTGCAAACCAGACCGCCCACATGTGCAATTAGTGCTGGCAACTCTGTAAAACCTGTGAGCAAACCAAATCTTAATCACTTCTCTATTTCTGGGTGAAACATTCTCTAGAAATATGACTAAAGGAGAATCATCTTTGTGCCTTTTTCTAAAATAAGATACTTCTCCAATTCCTGCATCTTGACCTTAACAGCATTTATAACAAACCCACAGAGGAGTCAGACGCCTGCGTGTGTCCCCATCATGTGCTACATGAGCTCTGGTACAACTAACAAAGAGTCACAGGGATATAAAAGAAGAAGAGAAATAATGTAGAATAAAAAAAGGATGAAAGAAAACTAGAATCTGCTGAGAAGGAGAAACACCTTCATCCTTAAGCAACTTCTCCAGGAACACCTTGTCAGCATAAAGCTGTCCCAGTAGCTGTCGCTCTATTTTTGGACTCTTCTTCTTCATGTGTTTTTGATCCTTAGTTGGTTTGCTCTGCTGTTGCTTGTTGTCTTTTTTGCTCTGTATCTAGAAAATGCAAAAGGAGTTGGGGGACATCAGTGGGGAACACTGGAATGAGCAGAATTCTGTTTACACTCCGTATCAGACATCTTATTTTTTAAATAAAAGCAAAAAGTCAGTGTCTCACCAGCTGCTTTGGCCAACTGAAATTCTACAGCCAGTTGTGCTCCCTGGGGACCACAAGGCCATTACAGAAAGGGTAAGAACTAGTTCTGGCCTCTCAGAGGAGCAAAACACTCCTGCAATGGAGCACCCAAAAGTGAAGCAATAAAGAAAGTGTCCATTATCAAAACTGTGATCCTAAAAGATCAGGTAAATCCAAAGTCAATACTGGAGCTCACTGTACCCTCCTCGACCTCTGGGCTGTTACTCTTTAGCCTCAGATGGGTGACTGGCAACACCCCCAGGTATTGACTGGAGGAGAAATTCCAAACTGGGTTTTGTTCCTGCATGGTGGCTCTTCCTGCCCTTCTGCCTTCCTCTTTAAATTCTGGGTGGCTTGAGCCAGACCTGCATTAGAAGCAGGTGACAAACACTCTCATGACAGGCCAGTGGGTTTTAATGCTCCAGAGACCCTTCAGCAGGCCCACTGCCCCCACAGCCATGCCCCTGCAGGGACTGTCACCCCTCTGCTGCCCATTTCAGGCAGTTTTAGCATTACAACAACTCTAGAAGCTTCTTCAGCAAGAGCCCCGTGCTGTACCTCTGCCTGCCTGCTCACGAAGCACACGCCCTCCGTGACCTCCAGCTTCACCGAGGCTGGATCTGCAGACACAGAGGAGTCTGTGTTAGTGCTGCACAGCAGCCATGCATGGTGTTGTGAGCAAAATGCCCAGAAAGGTGCCAAGCCCAAAACCTTTGGATTCAACCAAAGCTTTTCTAATTCTTTCCCATGGAATTGGGGGTGCTGGTGTGTTCTGGGAGCAGGGAATGCAGGTCATCCACCAGCACCTCTTGGGATTTTAATTCACATGGCACCAGGGGCTCCTGTTGCAATATTCCTACAGGCAGGGCACATCCTGCATGGAAACTGAAGAAGGAGAAGGATGCAGGTTCTTCTGGGGGATCACAGCTGGAGCATAAAATTTTAAAGGTCTGTGAACTGATTAGGGCAAAAGGCCCGTTGTGTTTTCACTTGACCCCCAATTCCACTGTCTGTCTGCACCCTGGAAGGGGAGAGTGAGGATCAGCTCTGTTTGGTGTGAGGGAAGGACAGAGCTTCCTTGGTTGCTGCAGAATTCCCTTCAGCACAGCCACAGTCCCAGCCCCATGGCACAAACACAGGCAGGTCACAGGAGCAGTGTTCCCATCCATCCAGGTGAAGCAGAGCCAGGGAAGCAGCTTGGGGATGTACCCTGCTAATGTGTGTGCATTTCCCAACTATTCAAACATCCAGATCCATGCTGACGTGTTTCCAAGCTTCCCTGCATCTCACAGCTACTGACTGATTTAAAGTAAGAGTTTTCTAGGTTTTTTTAATCCATTCCTCTGCCTGCAGCCTGGGGGGTCCAAGGGTGGTTAGAGCTCTTGGCTAGGGATATTGAGCTGGGAAGATTTCAGCTGGAGCTGTGATGATATCTGAGCATTGTGCTAAGCTCAGGAAGCAGCAGGAATGGAAGAAAGCAAGCCAGATCTGGAAACTTTCCCTGTTTTTTAAATAACTATCCCATATGAAAGCACTGCAGGCTGTGCTGCCACTGGCACGTGTTAATCCCTGGCACGGGGGGAGGGCTGAAGTTTTGAAATTTTGGGAGAGGGAGGTCCTGGCCTATCTGGGGATCTGTGCGGGGTGGGAGTGGGGCGTGCCGGCTGCTGGGCAGGGACAGGCTCCGGGATGCACCGGGGCGGGTCCAACCCACCGGGCAGGTTTGGCAGCCCCGCGGGAGCCCTGCACGGGTGCTCCCCTCACGTGTCACAGGTGGCAGCCCCAGGTGAGGAGTGTCTGAGCCCCACTGTGGGGCAAACCTGCTGGCAGGGCTGAGAGAAAAACTAAGGGAAAAGGGACAAGTTTTGTGTTTGTTTTGAACCCCACGAGGTCCTTGGCCTCTCCTGTCTCTACAGGACCCGCTCAGTGATCTGAGCCAGGGATGATGAAAGCAGAGCTTACAAGAGTCAACAGTTTCACTGCTCTTTTGCAATGAAAATTGGAGGAGAGTCAGGATTTCAGGAGGCCAGTCTGAGGTAGCATGGCACGTTTCATTGCAAGCTTTAAATACACAAATAAAGGTCTCAAAATGGATTCTGTAATTAGTGCTGAAGGTAGATCATAGAATCATCGAATCTCAGAATGGTTTAGATTGGAAGGGACCTTAGAGCTCATCCAGTTCCATCCCCTGGAATTCCACCTCCACATTCCACTATCCCAGATTGCTCCAAGCCCCATCTAACCTGGCCTTGGGCACTTCCAGGGATCCAGGGGCAGCCACAGCTTCTCTGGACACCCTGTGCCAGGGCCTCACCACCTTCACAGGGAGGAATTTCTTCCCAATATCCCATCCAACCCTGTCCTGTGGCAGTGGGAAGCCATTTCCCCTTGTCCTGGCACTCCAGGCCCTTGTACAGAGTGTCTCCAACTTTCTTGTCATCTCCCCTCATGTACTGGGAGGTCACAATCAGGTGAGATGAGATGAGCTGCTCTGGTCTGTATTCCCTGGAATGTTCCCATGATGATTTTGGAAACGGGAGTGTCAGGATTTACCTTCAGAACTAGAGGGATCAGACACTGTGTATGAACAGGCATTCAGGGGAGACAGAAAGAAAGAACGAAAGAAAAGAAGAGCAGGGTTGGCTCTTTGTGGAGCTTCCTGGTGCTTCTGGATTTATCTGCCACAAATAACACGGGCCCAGAAGCAGAGAGGCTCTGGTGTGGGGCTCTTGGGTCACTTGCAGAGCTGATTTGCCAAGCCCAGCATTGTCTGGGCTCATGGGGGCCACAAAGTGACACTTCTTACTCCCAATGCAGTTGACAATGGCCTCCTCAGCCTTGTTGATGCCCAGTTGGAACTTGTGCAGGTCTGGGCGGAGCCTTCGGCCTCGGTGGAAAAACACCAGTGCAAACTCGAAGTCCCCCATGGTGTAGAGGGTCTCTGCTTTCTGGTAAAGTCCCTGAAATGACATTTGGGAAAAGAAATTAATAAAACAAGGCAAAGCGTTCATGGAACTCAGGTAACTCCTGCCAGGCAGAAGTGAGAACCCAGGGCTGTAAAAACTTAATGCACACATTAAACCCCAGACCTGGAGGTGCCTGAGCACCTCGACAGCTCCGAGAGCAACAGAAATCTCAGGAGTGTTTGGAGTGAGCTCTTTCCTCACAGCTCTGCCTCAGACCCTGCAGAGTCTCACAGATCCAGGCCAGCCCTTGGCCAACCCACTCCTACCCCTTCAGCTGGTTACCTCGGAGAACGTTTTGTCAATTTGGAGCGAGGCTTCAGCATCTTTCAAGGATTTTTCTGTGTCTCCAAGTTTGAGAAAACACTTGGAGCGGGTGATAAGGCAGTGCTTGTCTCCTTCCCTCAGTTTCAGCGCCTGGAACCACAAACATGGACACATCACCAGTGCTGGCCATGTCGCCAGTGCTGGCCATGTCACCAGACATGGATATGTCACCTGTGCTGGCTCAGCACCACAAATACACAAGTGCAGGTATTTGATGCCACAGTTCCCACATGGATCTTGATGATGGATGAGGATAAAACCACAAGGATTTTACTGAAAAGAGTCTTCTCTTGTTTTTCACAGGTTCTCTGTGCTGCAGGCGCTGCCCTGTCCCTGAACTGCCCCGTCTGGGGACACGTCCCTCCGTGCCTCCCCCTCCCGCCGCGGGTCCCCGCGCTGCCCCTCCCCCGCCCGAACCGAGCCCCGTCCCGTCGCGGCGGCGCCCCACAGGCCCCTCCCGCTCGGTGCCTTCGGGGAGCGGCGGCCTCACGTCATTGAAGCAGCCCAGAGCCTTGCTGTGCTGTCCGAGCCGGCTCAGGGTTATCCCCTCGGTCATGAGATTCCCGAAGGAAACAACGGGCAAATCCTCGTCGTCGTCCATGGTTGCGCCGCGGCGCCGTTGCCAAGCAACGCTTACATGGCGCCCACCCGCTTCCGGTGAGCTGCCCCGCCCCGGAAGTGACGAAAAGCACCGGGCCGGTGCCCACGTGGGCTCCGGTGGCCCGGTCGGGTCCCGGTTCCGGCCCGGCCCTCGCTACCGGCAGGTGCCCGCCGCGCCTCTGACCCGGCCCGACCCCGTGCCCGTGGGGTTCTGTTCTTCCACCCGCGCTCCCGGAGCCCAGCGCGGCCGCTCGGTACAGCCGCGGTGCCTCGGCGGCTGCCGAACGCCGCGCGGAGCCGGTTCCTCTGCCCCTGTGATCCGCAGGGGCAACACGCGGGCAGCCAGCGCCGCCCTGCAGTCGGTCATTCGGTGCTGGTTTGGGTCTGGCGGCTGGCCCTGGTACCGGTGTCACCGCTGAGGGCTCCGGTGCTGGCCAAGTAAATGACGAACGGGAGTTGCTGCCGGTTCACTCCCATCAGCGCTTCAGTCCTGGCTTTATTTTGGCGCTGGCTCAGACCCTGCGCCAAGATTTGTGCTTGAAACACTTTGTTCCTGCCAAGTGACTCAGAGTGAGGGCGGGGGGGGATCTGTCCCGCTCGGAACCGGTGACGTTTAATGTCACCACGAGGCAGATGGGCAGTGCCAGGCTCCGGACCCCGCTCGGGGCTGCCCTGGGTCTGGTCCTGCCCCTGGACCTGGCCCAGCCCCGCTCCACGGCCGCCGCTGGGACGGGAGGCGGGGTGGGGGTCACGCCAGGGTGGAGAGACACGCACGGCCGAGCTCTGGAGTGGGCGGCCGGGCTGACACACCCCGTCCCCGGGGAGCCGGGCAGGGAATTTCAGGCACATTAAGCGCTCGGTAACTTTTCCAGGGAATATTTCCCCCCACTGGCTCGGCCGGGTGTGACACGCTGTTCCCAGCGGAGTGGGCAGGAATGCTGTGTCGGTGAGGGCTGTGACAGATCTGTGCCCAGCCCGGTGACACCGTCATGGGGACACCACAGCCCAGACCGGGGCAAGGCCTGTCCTCCGCGCCGTCAGCGCTGCTGATGAGCGCCTTAGTCACAGGCTGGAAATACCAGGGAAAAAGTGAATGCGGGGTGCGTGTTCCCAGGAAGCCGGAGAGCCGTGGCGGCTGCCTAGAGAGGAAACGGAGCAGTGGGGAGGCGGGCCGCTCCCGGTGCTTCGGGAGGGTCCGTGAGCGACACAGCGCTCTCGTCCCGCTGGCCCCGTCCGCGGAGATCGCGCTCCAGCGGTGCCGCCCGCAGTGGCACCGGTGACCCGGCTGTGACAATCCCGCGCTCCCCCCTGAGTGCCACCGGGCCCCGCCCGCCCCCGCAGCCGCCACCCGCCCGTGGGAGGTTTCTCGGCGTGTCCCGGCGCTGGCGAAGGAGCCCCGCTCCCGCCGCCGGTGCCGCTGGGCGGTGGGCCTGTTGACGTCATCATCGTGGCCGGTGACGTCAGCGGCGGCGGGTCTGGCGTGGGGGGTCACGGCCGCAGCTGCCGCCGGGGGCGGGGCNGGCCCGCAGCCTGCGGGAGCGCCGCGGGCTCGCTCACGTAGCGGGAGTGCCGGCGGGATCGGCCGTCCCGGGGCGGTCCGGAGCGGAGCCCCTCGCTCCCGCCGGCACGGCCGCCCCTGACCTTGCGGGCGGCGCCGTCGCTGCTCTGCCGGGGTCTCCTCGCAGCGGTGCTGATGCCCGCTCGTGTCCCGGTGGCCGGGGCGGCTCTGGGGCACGGGCAGTGTTCACTGGACACAGCTCTGAGATTACCGAGGGAGATGGGAAGGGACTCCGTCTTTGCGCGTTTTTCGCCCCTGGTCCAAGGGGGCTTTGGCCAAAGCACTTGCATTCCCTGCCATAAGGAAAATCCTTTCGTGGCCATCCTGGAGGAGCAGCCCCGCGTCGGGATCTCGCTGTTCCCGTACGAGCAGCAGCGTGCACAGCTCGTGTGTCGCTCCCTTCCCGGGACAGTTGGCTGTGTTCCAGCTCTCCTGTTTGCTGCCTGCAAACACCTCCTGTTTGTCTTGCTGCTTTCGAAATTCTCATCCTGCTGTACAGACTCTCCCTTCTCTTTGTTAAACAGTTTGTTGTCTGCAGGCTGAAAACCGAGGTGTGCCCTGACTATCCTGTTTGTAGGATAGGCTATCCTGTTTGTTAGGGATCCTCTTTCTGATCCCTAACTGAGTTTGGAGCTCAGAGTATCAGCTCTGTAGTCCAGTGCTGTTACTCAAACCCTGTTAGGTTTCCTGCATGTGAGACTCTGCAGCTCGCTCCAGCTATCCGGGCTCTTTCCACCGTTCCAGCGCTGCCTGAAGTGATTCTCAAACAAGGACAGCCACAGCTGGGAGTCCTGCCCGGCCGTGATGGCCAGGGAGCCCTTTCCTGCCGTACACTGTGCAAGTGATTTACGGAATAAACTTGTTAAGGAGCCCCAAGGTTGCAGAAGTAGCTGATCTTTAATGACAGGATTCCCAAATTCCCCCCCTGTGGCACTGGGTGCCCACCAGGTGTGGGGAGCCTGTCTGCTGCTTTCCTTTAGCCACATGTCCACGGTTCTTGCTCCTCTCTGGCCGCCGTGTTTTTCTCAGCGATTCCATGTGTGCAGGGAGCCTCCCCCAGAGCTGGGCATGCAGTACCTGCTTGCATCACCCCGCACAGCATTTCCCAACCTCAGCTGCGGGACCATGACCTCGCATTGGCCACGGCACTGAGCCCTCACCGTCCTCTGATGAAACACACGCGTTTGCCAGGTGGGAGCTGATGTAACTTTTCATGCTGCCGTGGGCTGAAAATACTGGCTTAGCTTGAGCTGTGTTAATAAATGACTCGGGATGGAGGGGGGAGGCTTCTTTACGGTGTGGATTTGTTGACAGAGTTCTTGAGAGAGCGGGCGTCAAGCGCTGCATTCTGTGTGAGCACAGATTGGTGAAGCTGAGTTACACCTCTTCTGGTTTGAAGAAAAACCAGCTAAATCAATGTCTGTAATACTTTTTCTCCCCTTGCAGAGCAGTCTGTGTCACACTGAGCAGTGCCACAGCATTGATCTCCTGAGAGTCAGGGAGACTTTACCTGGGTTCTGTGTCAGGAATGCCTCTCTCTTTCTCCATCTGTGTTTCCTTTGGATTTGTTGTACTCTCCCTTCAGCTGGTTGCTGATATATTGGGGCAGATGTATCAATTGTGTCACAGCAAACACAACAACCAGCTCAAGGACTCTTGCCTGCCTTGCCACCATCCCACTGATTTCTTCTGTCAACTTTCCCCTAGTATGAACTTCTTTCATATATTTGACAGGTGATGTTTTGCGGGAATCAGTGCTGCTCAGCTTCTGAAAATATGATCCAATCCATGTCTCTTACTTGCTCTGGACTTGCTAGCAAAGGCTAGAATCCAGCTCTTTTTGAATCAGTGGGTATGAATGATGAGAGAAAGGTCTCAGGTGTTGCAGGGAAGCTGCTTGCATTGGAGCCTCACTAAATGAACACAAATCATTGATGGAAATCATGGCACTTGTGCTGCTGACATGAATCTGCCTTTGCGTGGTGGGTGCAAGGTCTGTGGCCTGAAGTGCTGAGAAAATTGCAGATTTTCAGTCTTGGCTAATGAATGCTGAACAGAGCAGTGTCTGGGCGTGAAGCAGTGGAAGAGAACATGGTTATCCCACTTGTGTTTTGGGCAGAGAAAGGGACATTTTTCTTGAGTTTATCTTCAGAGGTGCAGCCACTGCTCTCCCCAGCACTGCAGGTGCTAAACGTGACTGAAAATAAGATTATTCTGACAGATGAGAGTTTGAACCTGTCTCATTCCTGGGAAACTGGAGAGATTGAGTTCCTCTGTCTCTGTAGTGCCATGAGCCCGTGCCCCTGCTTGGTGTTTGCAGAACAGATGCAGTGAGTTAATGGACCTGCTCTGATCGTGTCTCCCTGGTTGTCAAGGGACCTGCACAAGCACACACAGCCTGAAATTGCTGATGCCCTATGGATTATTTTCCTGCTGATCTCTTAGCTTAACAGTTCAGCAGACTGAAGCAATTGCTTTGTGCTCTCTGTCCCGCGAGAAAGGCAGGGTTAGAACAGTGGAAAAACTGAGGGAGGGGCGTGATTAAAGACTTGCTAATGTTTAGGAAATGTGAAACTCAGGCAGATAAGGTCAGAACAGCCTCATTTCTGCTGTTCTGTTGCCATGACACAAGGATGTTATTTCTCATCTGCTGTTATTGTAAGAATTCTGTAGTTTCCTTTCTTTACCCCAGTAGTGTTATTGCAAAAATGAGGTGATGAAGTTGCGAGGGAAACCAGGGGAGCAGCATAAAAAAGACCAGAAGTGGTTCTCAGAGAGGAACAGCTCTGCTTTGTGTCCCTCAGGTTTAAGGAATCCCATGTATGTCACTTGTTCCCACTGAGGTTTTTTCACAGGACTATTCTTAATAAGACCTGAGGGACACCCTGGGTCCAGTTTCCTGCAATTGCAGGATATTCATTGGCATAACCAGCATCAGCCTGAGTGGTTTAATTTGTTAATGTGGACTGAAGTTTTGCAGTGCTGTTCAGAGGCTCTGTGACACCCTGGAGAAATGACAAATACATAGGTTTTTTTAAAGAAATATGTTGGCCATTTTCTTTTACCCATCAGCTTCTGCTGCAGTGAGATGTGACGCTGCTTCTCTGGGACAGGCTCTGAGCAGATTGTGGAGTTGATGGATTTCAAAGGGGTTTGAAGCAGGAATATTGCAGCTTCCTTCCAGACAGAACAAATGGTGTCTGCAGGTATTGTGGGAGCAGGGTTTGCTCTCAGAAATAGCTCTGCTTAAAGTACAAATTCCAGTGGAAGGTTTTGGGCTCTGCAGTACAGATGACCTGTGTGTGTGCAGCTGTGGGGCTGGGCAGTGCTGTGGTACCTGTGGGAGCTTTCTGTGTGTGCCTGCAGGATCAGCCCAGGGTGTTGGTTTGGGGTTTGGTCTCCTCTGGCTGCTCACAAGAGCTCCCCTCTCCTCAGGCCACCTTGGCTTTGGCATTGGGCTAATAAATGAACAGGGGCTGTTTCAGTAGGCAGCTAGGGGCAAGAGTTTCTAGTGACAGGAGTGGGGATTGATTCTGATGAACGATGGGTGCTGCAGAAACATTGTCTGATCCTGTTTTGAAATGAGATTAAATTGGAAGCTGCACTGCAATCGTGTTTAGGTTTTACATCAGAACTCTCTGAAAGTGGGCCTGCTCTTCTTTGTTTTTTGGCCTTGCTGTAGCTTTGCCTTTATGATATTTAACCCTGGAATTACATTTGAAGAGATGTCAGTGGCAAAGTTGACTGCTGGTCCTTAAGCTTAGTTATCAGCTTTCAGTAATAGCACTCAGTCTGGCCTGTTTGGTTCTGGAAGCTCAGGGAATGCAACCTGCCTCCTACTAACGATGGGATGGACCAACCTCCTTCTTTCTGCTCTAGGAAGAAAGTTCTTTATTTCTAATTATGGCTACTTAATCACTGCCTATTTTGTGTTTGCTTATAGGATGAATAGCCCACCTGATTACTAATGGTTATTACCCAGAGGGCAGCACAAGAAATAACTGGAATTTGTAAACTGTTTCCCTCTGTGGGTCTGAAGTGGGGTATCTATTTTGTGAGAGCAGCTAGTCTTACTGAGACATTCTGGTGCTTGGCTGTCCAAGTGCTCAGATGGAATCTGAACCCCTCTTTGTTGTGTTGGTGCTCCTCTGCTTTGCAGCTCTCCCAGAATCCGTCCCAAGGGTGCTTTTGCTTCCTGCCACTCTGGCTATGCTTGGGGAACAGTGACATGACCCCTGTCACTCAAAATGCAGGAGGAGCTGCTGCTTGAGGCTTCCTGTCAGCAGTCTGACCCTCAGACGTACCAAACCTGCTGGCTGATCACAGCACTCAGTTCTGATGTGTGACACATGCAGACAGGGTCACTGGGATGAAGTATTCTTTTAAATAAGTGTTTATGGCAGCTAAAAATAAATGTATCTTTGACACCTGTGACTTTGTTGCTGTATATCAAAAAGAATAGTTACACCCTTGAGGTCAGAAATCATTTGCTTACATCAGTTTGGAATATACTCGAAAAGAGAAGAAAACCATCTATAGGAAAGGGGCTGAATTAGGAATTTCTCTTAAGCAAACCCAAAACAAACTGTCTAACCTTAATCTTCATTGTTTTCTTGAGCATCTTATTCCATCAGATGTAAAGCTCTTTTCAAGAAACCTGGTTCTGAAATAAGAAAAAACAATGACATAAATCTATTCTAGTTTTGGTAATCCTGGCAGTGTTTTTTAGAAAAGGGATTGGGATAGCTGACATGCCTGCAGTTAGGCTCAACTAGGAATATGGGATGCCTTAAAGACATGAGTGGGAGGGAGGGTTTCCCTCCCCAGAAATGCACCAGAAGTGGTAGGGATTACACCAGGAGCAAACCTGGGGTGCTGTGACATTGGAGAGAGCTGGGCACTGCCCTGGATGTGAGAGGATGCTCCCAGCTGTGTGTTTGGGAAAGTCTTGGTGGTGGCTGGGACAAGCTGCAGGGATTCTGCCTTTCCCTGCAGACAAGGCTGGATGAAAGCAGTGTGCATGGCAGGGGAAAGGGGCAGAAGTTTTAAGCAACATGAGCAGTTCTTATCAGGGGAGTTTTATGATCTTACGTGTAATGGGGAGACTTTGGTTTGCTTTGGGTTTGTGTTGAGTGATGCGGAGTTCTTGGCCAGAACAGGGCTCTGTTCCTGATGGATTTTTGGTTTTTCCCCATCCAGACTAGGCAGCCATGTCAGCCAAAGCCATCTCTGAGCAGACGGGGAAGGAGTTCTTGTACAAGTACATCTGCACGTCCTCTGCCATCCAGAACCGCTTCAAGTATGCCCGGGTCACCCCAGCCACGGACTGGGCACGGCTCACCCAGGACCACCCGTGGCTCCTGAGCGAGGTAAGCACAGGGACAGCAGGATCTGCCTTCCTGGAGCACCTCAGCTCTGCTCCAGATCCTTCCTGAAGGACCGGTCGCTGTTGCTGCTCTGCTGCAGTCACTCCCAACTCTGAAGAAACAAGCCTTGCTTCAAGGCTCAGTATCACTTCATGGGGGGCTGATTATTCCTTTAAGACTGTGAAATACAGGAGCAGAGATGGCTGTGAACCAGTTGCTCATAACTGCATAGAAGGTAGAGGGGGTTGATTCAGACAGAGATGTTGATCCCTGTTCTCAAAGCCTTACTCTCTGAAGTCAGGGAGTGCTCTCACCATGTCTGGCTTTAATGTCAAGTTAGGACACTGCTTAATTTTCTTGAATCCAAGCAAAATGTCGGGGAAAACTTCCTTTTTTAAATTTTTCAGTGCAAAATCATTTATCTCTGTGTCTCATATCCTCACGCTTTCTGGAAAGAAAACATACCCAGAGCTCTTTTTATTAGCTGTCCAAGCTGGCTCCTTTCCAGTGGTTAATTATATTAAGTCATTGGCTCGAGAACATGAATGTCTCATAGTCCTTGACTGACTGACTGATAGAAGCCCTGCACTAATTAAATGTTCCATGCTCAAGTGGCTGAATGAACTGCAGGAAGAGATCAAAAGTGTTTCTGAAAGCCTTGCAGGAAGCCAGAAGGGAGCAAGGATGCTCTTGGGTCTTTAAGGCAGGTTCTGTAAGGCTGGAAAGGGCTTCAGGGTCCAGCAGCAAGACCATGCTCTGTGTTCTGAACACCGCAACACGGTGTGTTCCAACTCTTAAGTTGCTGAAGTTCCAGGACATATCAGCAATTCAGGAGAATGGCACCCAGTTCTAGCTTGGTTTTTAAAAAAGATATTTGCAAGCTAGACTGTGTGTAACCCAGGAGCAGCTATCCATGGGAATCTTTTTAAGAGCTACAGTCAGTTGCCTGAAACGTGCATGACCCTGGCCCTAGCCAGTCTCATAAGCAAAGTGTAGTGACAGCAGGAGCTTTTTTTTTGTGAGCAACTGGCTGTGTCTGTCATTACTTTTATTGGTTTTTTTTCATCAAAAAAGGCCAGAACAAACGCTCACCTCAGCCTCTGATGTCTGCTCACAGCTGAGTAGAAACAAGGTGGCTTTTCTCAAAGTAGAGCATAAAAAATACCAAACCTGCAGGCATGTTGTACCAGGAGCTGGATTTGCCAAGATTAAAGGAATTTTGGTAGGACATGTGCTGTGCAGAACTGATTCTATCTGCAGAGAACCACTCGACCAAAGTCACTTTCTAATGCTTCTTCCTTTAAATCTCTTGCCCAACCTTTGTAGCGTTTAGTGGTGAAGCCAGATCAGCTCATCAAGAGACGTGGGAAGCTTGGACTGGTTGGGATTAACCTCACTCTGGATCAGGTGAAAGCTTGGCTCAAGCAGCGCCTGGGCCAGGAAACCACGGTGAGTGCTTTGCTTTTGTTCCCAGTATAAAAGCAAAAAGACAGTATAAAAGCTGTCACAAACTGCTCCTCTCCTGCAGCCAGCCTATGTGTTTTGGTTGATGATTGAATGTTACTTCAGCTCCTTATTTTAACTGAGTGCTGCCGTGTAATATTTATTTTCCTGGGAATGACAGTGCAGTGCTAATGATAATGAAGTGCCTGCCATCCCTGCTGCTGTGTGTTGGGAGCTGGTGGAGTTGTGCTGCCTCAAGGAATTTATTCCTTTGGCCCTGCTGGGATTGATTTGCTGCTGGCTCCAGCTCCGAGCTGGTGCGGCAAGAATTGGCAAACAGCAGGAACAGCATCATGAGTGCTCCCCATTGGGAAAACGATGGGTGTGGAAACTGCTCCTTTAGCACAACACAACCACCATATCTAAAGCAAGGTCTGGGCCACAGATTCGAGACCACTGGTGTCCTCAGAAGCAGGGAGTGTCCCCCAGTGTCTTTTGAACCTGGACACATGGAAAGTGCCCACACTGAACCATTCCTGGACCCATAAAGAAGAGACTAAAGGATTCTCTTGCTCTTCTGTGCTCCCTGATACCATTTCAGAGTGACCACGACTCTGAGGCCTCTGCTCCTGCCACTAGCTCAGGAATTCTTCACTTCTGAATTTTCCACTACTCCAAGAGCAGCTCAAGCCCTTGTGTCTCAGTGTGCTGAGACAGGGCCCAGTGACAGGGCTGTCTCTGGGACAGGAGAGGAGTGGAGCGGAGCAGAGCTGTCCTGGTGTAATTCTGATACCCCTCTGTCCTGTTAGGAATGGGAAAGGTGATCGACTCCTGTAACCAGATATCCTGGGGAGACAGTGCTGAATGCTGTGCTGGACAGGGAGGAGTGGTTCCTCAGGAGGCACAGTGGAGAGGGAGCAATTTTAGAACAGTGCTGATTAATTCTCAAAGCTTTCCTTATGCTGTCACAAAAGTGCTGGACAAGTGTTTATGGGTGCTTATCTTGTTTTCTGTCCCCAGATTGCTAATGCGAAGGGAATCCTAAAGAACTTTCTGATTGAACCCTTCGTCCCTCACAAACAGGTTAGTACACCATTAAAGCAGGCTTTTAAATCTCTTTGGGCTTGCATGCTTAGCTGGATTGGAGAAAGCAGAAGTTTGGGAGTGTGCTGTTGAGCTGACAGTGTTGGTGCACACTGGGCAGTGTCAGGGCCACAGGAAGCTTGATGGTGGGCTCAGCTGCCCCAAGCCCAGCACTGGAACAAGAGCCTCTCCAGGGTTTTCTCTGGGTGTCCCTGGTTAATGCTTGTCCCTGCTCTGTGCACAGGAGGAAGAGTTCTACGTGTGCATATACGCTGCCCGTGAGGGAGACTACGTGCTCTTCCACCACGAAGGGGGTGTGGATGTGGGAGATGTGGATGCCAAAGCTCAGAAGCTGCTCGTGGCAGTGGATGAGAAGCTGAGTGAATCGGATGTGAAGCAGCATCTCCTGCAGCATGCACCAGCTAACAAAAAGGAGTAAGTAGAGATGCAGTTCTGGGCAGGACCAGCCATGCAGCAGCTGCTCTCTTTTATCTCCATGCCACATCTCTATTTTGTTCACCCTGAAGCTCACTCTCCTGCCCTTCTTGCTGTTCTCCAGAATATGCCATGCATCCTGAATCCAAGCTCTCTGACCTTATCTGAGCTGCCTGTAAAACCCAAAAATAAGGTTTCCTAGTGCTGAGCCTTTACTTGGCAGCAGCACTTGTCAGACTGCTTAGGTCTCAACCTGAGACTGGAGACATGTACTGAATTCTGATCCTTTGTGCCAGCAAAGAAGTTTCTTTTGTTTAGTGAAATGATGATGAGATGTGGCTCTGGTTCTGCTAATTCAGAACTTCCCTCTGCCTTGCTCTGGCCTGGTCTCCAAAGTTATTCTCCTGTTCTTCTTCCTGCAGGCTTATCTGTAGATCTCAAGGCTTCTGCATCTCCCTCAATTAGATGCCCATACCTAGTTATCCTAACATGAGTCATGATTTTTCCAAACATAGCGTAATCCTTGCTGACATTGTGCAGTACTGAAGGGCTGCAGGAGCCTGTCACTCCATCAGTTCTCTTCAGCCTCCTCCCCATCACAGCTAATGAAGCTCAGATCTGACAAAGATGGGTATCAACAGGGAGGCAACGATGTGCTTCTGTCTTGTGGGGAGATAAATCAGACTGCACAGCTCTGGCAGTTGTGAGCAACTGTGTCCTCAGCAGAGTTTGGTGGAGGGTAATTAAGATGAGTCATCAAGGTCTTCCTTCCCTTGAGTCATCCATCACCCAGGCTCCATCCAGAGAAGATGAATGAGAATGAAAGAAATTGATGCCGAGTAGATTTGCAGATTGCTGCTAATACCAATGAACAGAGCAGGCTGTGCTTAGATTTGGCTGCTTTCATTAACTTGTATTACTTTTTTTTTTTCTTTTTTTACAGCATCTTGGCCAGCTTCATCTGTGGCCTGTTCAACCTTTATGAAGATCTGTATTTTACGTACCTCGAGATCAATCCATTAGGTAATGGATATTTTTGGGAGCAGAACTTTCCGTTCTGAAATGCTGAAATGTGTTCTCGATCCTTTTGGTTCTGTAATTCACAACAGCACCAGGTGCCATGTGCAGAAGTACGGAAGTGGCAGTGATATATCTTTGAGCTGTTCATTCAGTGAATTAAAAATGAGGAAATGGAAAGTTCCCTTGAAGGGAATGTTAAGGCAGAACTGAAGAACGTAAAAATTGTACAGTTAGAGCAAAACAGTCCCTGAGACAGAACCTGGACCACGGCCACAGTTACTGGTTAATTCCCCAGGGAACTTGCTGGGGCTGGTAGATACTGCCCAGTGCCGGGGAAACAGCAGTCACCCAGCTTTTGCAATGATGTCTGTGTTGTACCAGATGTTGGAGTAAATCTGTAATGTGTCTCTGTACAACCCACAGCTAATTGTGATGTTTTTCACTGCAGTGGTGACTAAGGATGGTGTTTATATCCTTGATTTGGCTGCGAAGATTGACGCCACGGCCGACTACATCTGCAAAGTGAAGTGGGGAGATGTGGAGTTCCCCCCTCCTTTTGGCAGGGAAGCTTACCCTGAGGCAAGTGACAGCTGGAATTCCTTCATTGTGTCCTGAGTTCATCATTGCTTGTGTGCCCATGGCATTGCTGTTTCCAGTGGTTTTGTTGCTGTGCTGTCCATAGTAACCTGTGCACAGGTAGCTGTAGTCCTAGGACTGCTCAGAATCACACTCTGAACTGCAGTTGCTTTCCAGCTCTATTTGGTCAGTTCTTTAATTCAGAATTGACTTTTTTTAATGGAGGTCAGTGTTTAACTTTCCTCAGCTGTATGCCAGAGCTCTGTGCCTGTGCAGAGCTTCCTTCTGTGGTTCCTGGCCACGTTGCTCCCCTCAGCATCACTATTTTTCTCTTGGAGCAGTGGTTACTGGGAGCCCTGTGGGAGCTGATGCTCCCTCAGTGTTTCAGTGCCAGTTCTGAGAGCAGAGCAGCAGCTGGGTGAAAATGCTGCATCCAAGCATGAATCCAGAGCAAATAATCACCACCTCTGAAACTTTTAAGTACGAAGACGTTAATACACCTGTTTTTCTAAAAAGTGAGGACAAGATGAGGCCTGCAGGCAGCGCTTTGTTGTAAAGGAAGCAGTGCCTGTTCCCTCTCCAAATTCCCTGGGTCTGTACTGCTGGATGCACAAGCACTGCTCCAGACACAGGTCCCAGCAGCTTCAGAAGTCGTTGGAAGTAGAGCTCTCTCCTTAATTATTCTGTTGCTTATTTCAGGGGTCTGTTCTTCTCTCTCAAAAAAGATTTGTCCTGACTTTTTAATTTTAATAATCATAATTATGCTTTAGTTGGAAGGTTTTTGTACTGTGGCCAGGAAATCCATTTAGCTGTTCCTTTCCATGTAGCTTGCTGGATGCCAATACTCAACTCAATTTGCTCTTAAAAGGATTAGTTCAGGTTTTGTCTCTGAATCATCCCTCTCCAAGTCCCTGGGAAGGTTGTTGTGGCAGAGTCTTTGCTGGGAATGCTAATGAGCTCTGATGAAGTGCTGCTCAGCTGCCTGGCACACTGGGCTGCAGGAGCACCATGGTGAGCCAAATTACAGCTCTCAGTGATTATGTTCCTGGCTGCTGCACAGCCAGAGTGGTCACCATGTGTGAGATGATTTTTAGATTTCCTCAGGTCTCAGTCTCAGACAAGGCCAGAACAGACTTTACAGTTTTATTCAGATTCTGTCACTGTCGTGTGATGCAGGAATGGAACTGGGCCTCTGTCCCTGACAAATGCTGTGTTTGTAGCTCTGCTGTCCCTTAGCTGTAGCAGATGAGATGTGGTTGTTCTGTGTGTCCAAATGCACCCAGCACTGTCAACCCTTGGGTTGGAAAAGGCAGGCACAGGAGGAAGCTGAGGTTGTGCTGATCTCTCTGCAGGAAGCCTACATTGCTGACCTGGATGCCAAGAGTGGGGCCAGCCTGAAGCTTACCATCCTGAACCCCAAAGGCAGGATCTGGACCATGGTGGCTGGTGGTGGTGCTTCAGTGGTGTACAGGTAATGGAAGCAAGGTTTCCAGAGGGGAAGGATTTCAAGTGCTAGGAGAACATAATTGCTGCAGCCTCTGGAAAGTAGACTCTTCTAAAGCCATTTTCCCCCTACTGTGGCTGTTTGGGATCTCTTCAGAATGAAGATGGTGTACGGACTTCTCACCGGGTTGTGAAACATGGTGTACCCTAGGGAATGTAATTTTGGAAGGGTTAGGGTTAGATACAGTTTCTTGCAGAGCTACAGTTCCTTTCTGACTTACAAAGAAACAAGCTGGCTGGGGCTGTTGAGGGTAATAGGATTGTTGTAGTGGTCCCTGAGTTTGTATCTGGGGAGCATGACAAGATTGTCATGACTGGCATCAAGAGAGCAGCTTTGTTTTCAGCAGACAACACTATCCCTCTCTTAAGAGTCCCACTTCCCCAGGGATTTGGAATACTTTAGGACCTTTATATGACTCAAATTATAACTAATCTCTGAAATAGCTGCTCTTTTTTTTTTTTTTTGCTAGTGATACCATTTGTGACCTGGGGGGTGTGAATGAACTGGCGAACTATGGGGAGTACTCAGGAGCTCCGAGTGAGCAGCAGACCTACGACTATGCTAAAACCATCCTCTCCCTCATGACCCGAGAGAAGCACCCAGAAGGTGAGGGAGACAGTTCCAAAGCTGTGAAGCTGTGTCTGGCAGAAAAACCTGGCCAAATCTGGCCTGTTACTATGCTTAGCCCTCCCTGGCAGAGCTTTCAATGTATTGCTGCCTTCTGAAGGAATCCGGGATGGATTTCTGTCAGCTCTTCCTTCAAAGAGAGGGCTTGTGGTTTTCCATGGGGCCTGAGAGATCTTTATCAAACATTCTTGCTTGGTACAAAGCTCTTATCTTCCAGGATCTCCTAAACACAACTGCTTTAGGGGTTTTTTGCTACTAAACACAACTGGCTACTCTGCAACTTTGTTTCACTTTGTCCTTAATTGCTTTGTGATCTTGGAGTACTCTGCTCTTGAAATGGTTTTATTTACCTGTGTTTCTTCCCTCAGGGAAGATCCTGATTATCGGAGGCAGCATTGCAAACTTCACCAATGTAGCAGCCACCTTTAAAGTAAGTGACCAGTCACAAACATCAGCAAAACACTCAGTTTTCAGCCCCCGGCCCTTCTTCCCAAGTCCACATTTGGCTGAGGCCCATAGTCCATCTTTTCCAGGAGTTCCTGAAATGATGGGACAGAGTAAATGTCTGGCTGCCTGGGTCACCTGTCCTGTGTGTTTCTTTTAGGGCATTGTGAGAGCAATTAAGGATTACCAAGGCCCTCTGAAGGAGCATGAGGTGAGGATCTTTGTGCGAAGAGGAGGCCCCAACTACCAGGAAGGGTTACGTGTCATGGGAGAAGTTGGTAAGGACCAAGCTCATCCTTGTTATTTCCGCTTGCTTTCTGCTGAGCTTTCTCAAGGTTAAATGCTTCACTTTGGCAGAGTTTTCCCCTGAGGAGGCTGACTGCTCTTGTGTGCATCCACAGGGAAGACCACAGGGATCCCCATCCATGTGTTTGGCACGGAGACCCACATGACTGCGATCGTGGGCATGGCACTGGGCCACCGGCCCATCCCCAACCAGCCGCCTGCCGCAGCCCACACCGCCAACTTCCTCCTCAACGCCAGCGGCAGCCCCTCGGTGAGTGCCTTCCCCACTGTGGCTGAGGAGCCTCGTGAAGGCAGCTGCCCCTGTCCAGACAGGCTGGAAACAGATTTTGGCCACCAGTGTATTTGTAGGAAGCTTTAGGAAAACAAACGTGATTCTACCTGCGCAGTTTATCAGTTTATCTCACTTGTGCAGAAAATGTGGTCTCTCAAAGCTGACAATGTCACTGTTGAACCTACAGGGTCATTCAGTTTTCTGCTGCTTGACTGAAATTGTCGTATCTGAAAACTCTTTGGTTTTCTTTGTAGTAGACCAGTGTAGCCAAAGTGAGGCCACCTCCTCCTCTGTGCTCCAGGTATGGCCTGGAGCACTGTCCCTCACTGACTTGGCTTCTGAATCTTTCAGACTCCAGCACCGAGCAGAACTGCCTCCTTCTCTGAGTCCAAACCAGATGGTATTGCTCCAGCCAAGAAGGCAAAACCAACAGCACCTCTTGGTAAGTCCAGCCCTGGGAGTGCTGCTGGCAATGCTCTGCTCTTCCCAAAGGCAGGATGGACATGAGACAAATGCTTTTTTTCTCTGGATAAAAAGGGAAGCAGTTTTGTGGTAGCTGCCTATCTTTGTTTTGAGTGTAGTTAAAAGTGGTTTAGCAGCTCACTTGTGCCATGAGCTCATACACACAGCCAGTCAGAGTTGCCCTGATCTGGGATGTTCAGGAACAGCATATCAAGAGGAAGTAGAGTGAGAGGGCTCCAGTCTGCTTGTTTTTAACAAGAGCAAACCCAAAAGCCCTGAGTGCTGTGGAGAGGAGGACTGCTGCAGCACCTGCCTGGGTGCCTGGCCAGTGGGCTGGCAGCAGCCAGCTCTGTCACGCCGTTGCATGAGTGATTCTCTCTTTAACAGATTCAATCCCAGCCTCGAGACCTGGTTCAGGTAGGACCTGTGTGACCAGCTGAATGTGCCTGGCCTCGCTGGCAGCTGATATTTTTAGTTCTTGGTTTTGTTGCTGTTTTTTCTCTACACAAGTTTGCTGTGTTGTCTGATCCTTCCTTCCTGCCCAGTATATTTAGCTGTCACTGTGTGAACTTCTCATCTGGTTTTTCAAGTGCAGATCACATATACCTCTGCACAAATACTTCTTATTTCTGGGGGAGAGAGGGCCAGGTCTCAAACAAACTTTGTTTTTTCTTCCCTTCCCCCCAACCATCACAGAGAAGAACAGCCCAAGGTACATAGTGAAAAGCTGGGTGAGAATAAACTGCTGAACTGGGGACAAAGCAGAGCTTCAAGTTACCTCTCTTATTGTGAGAAAGGACAGTAGAAGGGGAATTCTTGGATTGTTGCTTGGTGCTCTCAGACAAACAGCATCACTTCTCTGGGTCTGCATTTTGGTGTTCTTGGGAACACTCGTGGTACCCCCTTGCAGGCACCTACAAGATAAACAGAACTTTCAGGATAAGCAGTTCCCTGATGACAAGTCATGTTGCAGTGAATCTGAACTGTGAGTGTGCAGGGCTGGAGAGCAAGGACTGATTTTTTTGTTGAAGCCAGAGGCAGAGTGTCCTGTTTAATCCCTAATGCTGTTTACCTTTGATCCAAATCCAGAAAGAACTCAGCAGTAGCCCACGTTGGCATCAGCAGGTGGATCAGCTCTGAGTTTTTGCAAGTTTTAAAATTAATTCTTCCTGGAGTCAGAAGGAGGGATTCAATGTTGTGCTGTGACAAGTGGTGTAAATAGACTTAAGGCCAACAGTCTCTCCTCACTTGCTGAACTGTTGCTTTTCCTGTGACTCTGTCCTCTGAAGCCAAGTTTTGGGCCATATATAAATTCTTGGAGCCATCAAGCTTGTGTTGGATTCTGATCATTAGAAAAAAAAAAACCCAAGTATGTTGAGCTCCTTTATTTTCTTTGTCCCTCCCATTTCCTGCCCTTTTTTTTTTTTTTAAATTTCCTATCATTCTACTGTGGTGCCCTGACCAGCCTCCCATGATTCGCCCAGACTGTGGGCTACATACAAATAAATAAATAAATAAATGAAATTCAAAGTTCTCTTCAGCTTTGCAGAAGAAAACTGGGAGGAAGATAAAAGACCCATGAGAGGAGAAGCAGAGGCAGTTTGTACTTCTCACCTCTCCTATACCAGCTCCCTCCTGTGATCAGTTGCCCATTTAGTGACCCCCAAAACCTGGCTGTTGTGTTCAGAATCAGGGAAGGGGTTGCTGCTTCATCTACACTTTCTTCCTTAATTTGGACAGTGTGGCATCCTGCAAACTGCAGTTCATCTCCTGGGCTCAGTTTGGAGGGGGGAATACACTCATCCAGGAGCCTTTCAGCAGGCATTTGGCAAAGCTGCAGCTTGTGTCTTGCTCAGGTGTACAGTTTGAACATGGTTTGGTTTTTTGCCTCTCTCTGAGCAGGTAAAGCCACAACCCTGTTCAGCCGCCACACCAAGGCAATCGTGTGGGGGATGCAGACCCGGGCTGTCCAAGGAATGCTGGATTTTGATTATATTTGCTCCCGGGATGAGCCCTCAGTGGCTGCCATGGTTTATCCGTTCACGTAAGTAGCCTGTGACTGTGTTGCTTTTCCATTTCCCTCCATCTCTTCTGTGACCTTCCTCCTCTCTGTCTTTGTGGTTCTTTAGTGGAGCTCTGCCCTGTCCTCCATCCCTGCTAGAACACCTTCTTCTCTGCTCCCTTCCACCCCCGGGGTTGGCTTTGTAGGCTGCTCTGTTTTCTTCAACCATTGATTTTGGGCTGTGCTGTTGAAACAGCTTAGTGTTTACCACAGAACTGAAGTTCCACTTCACGTGCTTTTAAAATATATCCAAATTCTGTTCTTCACCCAGTGAGTAAGGGAGTTGTGGCTGCCTGGGCTTTCTTTCCAGCCCTGTGGCTCAGCAAAGGCAGGCAGGCTTTGTATGGCTTCTTCCACTCACCTGCTGTTGGCTGTGTGCTTGTCTGAGATACCTTGATTTGTGCCTGCAACAGCAGGAATTACCCCTCCAAATATTATCCAGAATCCTAGCAGCTCTGCTGACAGACTGAAGCAGGTATGTAGCCAAACAAAATTAAAAAAAAAATAAAATCTTATTCCCATTCTTTCCAATAGCAGCAGTGGTTACTTAGCAGGCAGGAAGCCTGTGGATCCTTCAGTGGGATAAAGAGTTCCCTTGTGGTGTTCACCCTCTTTTATTCATCCCTACAGGGATGAGAGGGGGCTATTGGGGATGCATGAGCTGTTCTATTGTACCTCCTCAGTGTGGGGGTCTCCCTGTGGAGAAGGGAAATAGGCTTCTGTTGCTTCCAGTACAGTGAGGTGGGAGCCCAGAGCCAGGCAGGAGCCTTGGTACATTCCTGTGATATTTACAGACATCCTAGAGAGCTGATGTCTAATCAACCTCTGTCATGCAGAGAATTTCTCCTCTTGACAATTAAGACCTTGTACTGTTATTCTGCAGCTCTGATGGTAATTGCAGCTCTGTAATAACTTCTCAGCAAGTGCAAACCTTGGGGTACTGAGTGCAGGTACACCCACGTCTGTAGGTGAGTGGCAGCCTCTGGCAGTGCTGCACTTGATTAAGGAAGAAAAAGCAATAGGGGATTAAAGTTTAAGGGCTACCTGTAATTATCTGATTCTGCTTGACCTTTTGGAGGGAGCCAGGCTGGCAAAACCTGGAATGTTCTGTCACAGATTTACTGCTGTGTGAGCATAGCCAGTATCCACATGCTTAAATGGCTGCCTAGTCTCACTTCACTGCAGTTCCAGCCAGAGCATCTACTGTGTATGAAATACCAACAGTGAAACCATTCCAGGTGCTTTCCCTCCAGTGGCTGTGGGGTGGGCAGAGTCCCACTGTAGCAGGAGTGGGAAGCTGACTGGCCCTCCCTTTGCTGTCCTGGCTGTTCACCACAGATATTGGTTTCCTGTTCCCCCAGTCCAGTGTTAGCACCAGCCCAGTGACACAGCTTTGCACGCCTCTCATTCATTACTCTTTCTGTGCCTCATTCTGTCTTCCAGCTTGGAGTAGAGTTAAGGCTCTGGTAACTTCACTGTGGGAGAGCTTATTCATCTTGCTGGATGCCTCTGTCCCCATTAGCCCGTCTCCTTCCATATGCTGCTCTGTCCTATTCTCTGAAGAACCTTCTGCTGTCATATGGTCCCTCCCCACACACGCTCACGTGCTCGTGAGTGTCTCAGTCAGTCTCGGGCTGAGAATGGGGTTTGTAAACTCCTCTGTCTGCATGCACTGTGTCCCTTTGCCTTTCCAGCAGCCTTAAGGTCAGGGCTTTTCCATCTTCTCTTCCACAGTGGTGACCACAGGCAGAAGTTCTACTGGGGCCACAAAGAAATCCTGATCCCAGTCTACAAGAACATGTCAGATGCCATGAGGAAGCACCCAGAGGTGGATGTTCTCATCAACTTTGCGTCCCTGCGCTCTGCCTATGACAGCACTGTGGAAACCATGAATTATCCCCAGGTGAGTGCAGGATCCAGAAGAAGCTCAAGAGAAGAAGGAAGACCCTGTCAGCAGGCTACCAGTGTTTCTTAAACTGTGATGACATTAGCAAATTGTCTTGGTCTTCTGACTTAGCAGATAACCCCCAATTCTAACCCCTTACAGAACGTAAGAATGTAAGGAGGATGCTGGGAATCCCTGGCAAATTCTAGTGCTGGAGATGCAATTTGTTTAAGAGGAGCTTGGTGTTTCTTGGTTAGCAGTAACTACTTCAGGCTGATTAAAATACAGTGCTGCTGTGATGTGCAAGGGGGAGAAAATTCCCTGAGCAGAGCATTGAGCCTGTGGGGTGAAGATCATGGCAGCCTGCAGATTTGTGCACTGGGCCTTCCTGGATGAGAGTGCACAGTGACCTCCCAAGTAGGACCTCCCAGGGGCCTGACAAGGGGCAGCTCCTGGAGGTTCCAATGTTTTTTTTTTTTTTCTCTTGCTGCAGATCCGCACCATTGCCATTATTGCCGAGGGCATTCCAGAGGCCCTGACACGAAAACTGATCAAGGCAGCTGATAAAAAGGGAGTCACCATCATTGGGCCTGCAACTGTAAGTACTGATGGCCACTTTCTCCTTTCTTAACCTTCAGATCAGCTTTCTCCGATGGATGAAGTGTATCCTAGAATCCACTTTGTCTTTAGTCACAGAAGTGGCATGTCAGTCTCTCATCTTAAAGTCTTTGCCAAACTCCCTTCTCTGTACAAATGCTGCCTTACACAAATGTTCCTCAGTTTCATGATTTTAAAGGGCTTTACACCTTTCTCTTACAGGTTGGTGGGATCAAGCCAGGTTGCTTTAAAATAGGCAACACAGGAGGCATGCTGGATAACATCTTGGCATCGAAGCTGTACCGTCCTGGCAGCGTGGCCTACGTGTCCCGCTCTGGAGGGATGTCCAACGAGCTCAACAACATCATCTCCAGAACCACTGACGGGGTCTACGAGGGGGTGGCCATTGGAGGAGACAGGTACGAGTTGGCACCTTCAGCAGGCACTGGTTTTCAAGCTGGTCAACAGAAGAATTGTTGGTAATTTGGAGAAAGAAGAGCAGGTTGGGGTGTAAATTTTTCTTTCAGAAAAGTATGTGAAATAAATGTTTACCATTTCCCCTGTACTGCACACAGATATCCTGGTTCAACTTTCATGGATCATGTCTTGCGTTATCAGGATACTCCAGGAGTGAAGATGATTGTAGTACTGGGAGAGGTGAGTGAGACCATTTCACTACCTGAGAAATATCTGTGTGTGGTTTTTGTTTTGGGAGCATCTGACCTGGCTGGAAGGATGCTAAATAGCAGCTACTTCTACTGTTCTTGAATAGTCCAAATTTTATTTCTTGCTGCTTTCATCAAAAGAAATTGAATGTGTTCCACAGGCAAGCATAGTCTTCCCTACTTATAAAAATCAGGAGGCTTTGTTCTGAGACTTCAGCCCTTATTCAGTGAAAAAGGAGAAAAAATCCCAGCAATGCTTCTGTGTGTGTCTTGGAGCTGGTTTTATCAAAAGTGCAGCTTGGAACCCTCTCTCTCTCCCTGCAGATTGGAGGCACAGAAGAGTACAAGATCTGCAGGGGCATTAAAGAAGGCCGGATCACCAAGCCAGTAGTGTGCTGGTGCATTGGTACCTGTGCCACCATGTTCTCCTCAGAGGTATGTGCAAAAATGGGAGAAAATGCATAAAATAAGGATATGTCCACAGCAGGAAGAAAAACCCAACTTCACTCATGGTACCTAAACCTTCCAGAACTGACAGTAGTAACTTTAATGTGCAAAAGTTCATAAATATAAATCATAAACGTATCTTGTGCTTCTGTAGTTCTGTCATGGGAAATTTCCAAGGGATTCTGCTTCCTTGTGAAGGGAGCCCAAAGATCCCAGGGAAAGCAACAAATTCCAATAGCTGCCTGTTTCTGGAGTGGGAATGGTAAAGATCTGTTAAGCAGCTCTGAAGTGGGGCAGTTGAGGGAGGCAGAACATGAATGGGTGAGCCTGGAGGGATTCGAGATGAGAACATCCCTGTGGTTGCCCTGCTGGTTCTGACTGCAACCAGGATTTTTGGTAGCCCAGATATGTGCAGCCAGTGGTGTCCCCAGTCAGGGCTCTATTCTGTTCCACTCTCTGCAGGTAACAGCCTGTATCCCTTAGTGTTCTCTCTTCTCCTGTTTGTAGGTACAGTTTGGCCATGCAGGAGCTTGTGCCAACCAGGCCTCTGAAACTGCTGTAGCAAAGAACCAAGCCTTAAAGGAAGCTGGAGTGTTTGTTCCCCGGAGTTTCGATGAGCTGGGAGAGGTCATTCAGTAAGTCACACTCACAGGGCACCTTCAGCAGGGGACAAAAGCTGTCAGGGCACTGATTCTGGTCTGATAGGGAATATATTTCTGCTTAAGGAAAGCAGCTTCTACTTGTTGTGGGGTTTTAAGGTTTGGGTTAGGTCACCTTGTCTGGATTTCTTGGAAGGACCAAAGTTTCTGAATGGATTCTCTCCCTAGGTCTGTGTACCAGGATCTTGTGGCCAAAAGAGTGATTGAACCAGCTGAGGAAGTGCCTCCTCCGACTGTGCCAATGGATTACTCCTGGGCAAGGGTGAGCTGCTGTGCTGGTTTACCTGCTTTTGGGTTTCTTGGAACCAGACAGGGCATTTGCTGTGATTCTGGACGCCACATTGGGGTTATACCTTGTGCTTTATAGTGTTACTTGTGAGCTGCTGGCTGTGCTGTGGAAGCTGCTCTGAGGGCAAGCCTGAGGTGTTGCTGTTTGCCTGCTCTGCCCTGTGCTGCCCCTTCCTGCTAGTGTGGGTTTTTTAACATCCTGTTCTTACACTGCAATTCCAGGAGCTGGGACTGATTCGCAAACCAGCCTCCTTCATGACCAGCATCTGTGATGAGCGAGGACAGGAGCTGATCTATGCTGGGATGCCCATCACCGAGGTCTTCAAAGAGGAGATGGGAATCGGAGGAGTTCTAGGCCTGCTCTGGTTTCAGAGGAGGTGAGGCAGCTCTTGTGAAAGCTTGCAGATTCTTTGGAGTTTTTCTTGTTTATTAATAGACTTTAAAGCAAAAAAAGTAACTCCAAGATTCCTTTGTGAAGGGTAAATTCACTGGAATGCCATCTCTGTATTCTGTCCATGACACCATGTCAGCATTTTGGGCTGCATACAGCGTGCTTTAGTCTCGGGATGAAGTTTTCCCATGAGAAAACTTTTCATGTGGCGCATTGAGAAAAATTCTGTATTCTAGGCCTGATTCACACTCTGACCACTTGTGTCACCTCAGCTCTGGAGAGAGTGGGGACTTTACAAACATTTGCATTTGTGTTCTGTCCCTGACTGATGTGGTGTCTGTGCCCAGGTTACCCAGGTATGCCTGCCAGTTCATTGAGATGTGCCTGATGGTGACAGCAGACCACGGGCCAGCCGTGTCCGGAGCCCACAACACCATCGTCTGTGCCAGGGCTGGCAAAGATCTGGTTTCAAGCCTCACTTCAGGCCTTCTTACTATTGTGAGTACCTGATACCCAGGAGGTTTAGCTTTGTATTCATTGCCCTTCAAGGTTTTATTACTATTAATTTTTGGATTGGCTGCAGAGTCACAGACTGGTGGTGTCTGTCCAGTCACACTTTGAATTTCAACTCTAACAGTTCAGTGCTCCCTGTTTCAATTCTGGTCCATTTTTCCAGTAAGCCAGACCAGTTTGTCTCCTTTGAGTCTAGAAATATTTTGTAGCAGCCAAATTGCTGTCAGTGTTGACTCTGGTTGCTTGAACTCTGACAAGTGTTACTAAAACAGACTTTGGAGTGCATTTTCCCCCACGTTGTCTGTCTCTAGCAGAGATGCACTGGCTCCAAATTGGCACTCGTGAGAGAGATAAGCAGATGCTTTCTCTCGGGTGCCTGCCCAACTCTAATGTCATGAATGCCACAGAGACCGGGGGGGTGGATGGGGGAGATAAAATCTTGGGTTTGTATCTTAATTGTGGAGTCCTTTGAAGTAATTGCCTTTGTGTCCTGCACCCAGGGTGACCGGTTTGGGGGAGCACTTGATGCTGCAGCCAAAATGTTCAGCAAAGCTTTTGACAGCGGGATTATCCCCATGGAGTTTGTGAATAAGATGAAGAAAGAAGGGAAGCTGATCATGGGCATTGGACACCGAGTGAAATCAGTAAGAAAACTGTGTTAGGACAAACTGGAGGGATTTTTAGGGAAGGGTGGGGGAGAGCAAAAACAAAGGAAAGAAAATCGGCAAGTTTCAGAGGCAGCCATCGACCACATTCCCCTAAATCTACAAAAAGTATCTATAAGAGGCAACATCACTGACTGTAACATGCTCCTCTGAACTTGCAGATAAACAACCCTGACATGAGAGTTCAGATTCTCAAGGATTACGTGAAGCAGCACTTCCCAGCCACTCCACTGCTGGACTACGCACTTGAAGTAGAAAAAATCACAACTTCCAAGGTGAAAGGCGCCAGCATTGAACTGCTCTGGGCACTGGTTCTCATGGGAGGGAAAGGGTCTGGGGCTTAGCTGTATTTTCAGTGCAGTGCTTCAGAAATTGTTGCTGGGGATTTTCTCTGGGGTAGAGTTGAGGCCAAGTACAGCTCAGTTTGGAAGGACTGAAGTCATTTGGCTACCAGGAAAATACTGAACAAGCCAAACTATCATCTATGTGGCCATTGTCCACACTGGCACTGCCAGGTGTAAATCCAGGGTTGTTAGCACATGGGCTGGCCCATGACAGGGAACCTCTGGGGGTTGATCAACAGACCCCTTATTTGGGGCTGGGTTTCCAGTATTCTCATTAAGTGTGGCTCTTGCTCAGGCTGCTGAGAAGCCTCTCCATCGCTGGGCTGGTGTGTCCTGAGCTACAGACAGCCCTCAAATCACCAGTAAAAGGTGCCAAATGAACACCATTTGCACTGTCAGTATCTTTATTGGGGTGTGTTTTATTTCCTGCAGAAACCAAACCTTATCCTGAATGTAGACGGCTTTATTGGAGTGGCCTTTGTTGATGTGCTCAGGAATTGTGGCTCTTTCACACGGTGAGTGAAGGGGACTGTTCCTGGATTATGGTCCTATGAAGCTGCACTGCCAGCTTCTGAGGGGCAGAATTCCACAACACTGGGAAGGGAACAGAGCCTGGCCTGGCTTTTGGGGGCAGAAAGCTGTCAGGGGAATTTGTGTGGTTTCTGGCACTAGAGCAGGTGCCAGCCCGTCTGAAATTGATTCCTTACATAGATGATTACCAGGAACTATTTCTTTTCCTTCCTTTTGCAGGGAAGAAGCAGATGAATATATTGATATAGGAGCTCTCAATGGCATCTTTGTGCTGGGCAGGAGTATGGGATTCATTGGTGAGTTTGCCACATCCTCCCTGCCCCTTCCCTCCTCCTGGGGCTGCCCTGCCCCAGGAACACCAGACAAACCCAGGGGGATTCAATGCACTCCAGAACTCCAACTCAAGGCAAAGACTAAGAGGAGGTGTCGGGAATTTTGTAACATAAACCACTCCCCTTTCAGGACACTACCTGGACCAGAAGAGGTTGAAGCAGGGTCTGTACCGTCACCCCTGGGATGACATATCCTATGTGCTACCCGAGCACATGACCATGTGAGAAGCTGGTGTTGCCTTTGGAATGCACCAGGACAGGAGCCTGTCCAGGGGACAGCCACAGTGGGACTGTGATGTGTAAAGACCATTATTGGGACAGAGACGTCGAGCTGCCTGGTCAAACTGTGCAAAGCGACTGTTTTATAAGGATAGAAACTTCCTCTAATAAAACCAAAACTTGTGCTATTCCCTCTGTTACCTGCTGTATTTAATACTGTCTCTCACCCTTTTATTTTTTTTCTATTCTGATTTCATTTTGTTTCCAGAAGAGATCTAGGGTTTGGGGGGGTAGAGTTTGGCTCATAGGTATGCCTTACTGAACATAACTCTGGTAACAAGCTGTACCTTTCCCATGAGGGGAACGTGCCTGTCATTCCCATAAGCCATGACTTCGGATTTTTTTATTGTTGGTTGTTTTTCAATTTGTTTACCATGTTCTTATCCTTGGTCTGACTGTACCTGAATCCTGGGACCACTGCTGATGTATAACCAATGTTACTCAAGCTGGTGTAGTAATTTAAAGTGTAAAGTTGTAACATACTGCTGTGAAAACTGTGAAATCCCTGTACTCCAGTGTCTGTATTTATGCAAACACCCTCTCCTTTCCTCTGACTGCTGCTCTGTGCACTGTCACTCATGTAATCTGCAGCTGCAAAAATCTCTGTAATAATTTGTGTCCTCCTTGTCTGTGTATTGTAACCAAATTCAAATAAATACACATTACTAATTTATTCTTTTTCCTTGTGTGGCTTCTGCAAGTTGTCCCTAAACAGTGTCTAAGGCGATGTGTGACAAGCTGCCGTTTAACAAAATAACAACCTTCAAGGCACTCACTCCTCAGGGTCTTTTTCGGGTGATTTAAAAGGGGAGAAATAAAAATCAAAATCCATACAGCCTTCACCTTGCCCGTTTCAGTGTAGGTCGAAAAGATATAAAATGTAGCAAAATAGAGAATAAACAGGAGAGAAACTAGGTATGACTGATACAGCATTATCCAAGGGTTAGGGGAACAGCACTGTGTGTATAACAAACATGAAATCACCAACTACACCTCCCTTCACTGTAATTAACAACCCTGTGTACCTTAGCTGGAGTGAGAGAATTCCATGTTCCTCAGGTGCAGCCTGCGAGGGCACGGGGAAGAAGAAGAAGCAAATGCTGAGGATTGTCTGAGGCTCCGGGTGGAGCGGGGCCNCGCCGGCGGCCGAAGCGGAGCGCGGGGGCCCGCGGGGCGGCGCGGCGGACGGGGAGGCCGAGGCGGAGGAGTTCGGGTGCCCGGCGCACTGCTCCGACCTGGCCTGGCGGCAGAACGAGCAGCGCCGCCACGGCCTGTACTGCGACATCACTCTGGCTTTCGGCGGCGCGGGCATGGNTGTAACCAAATTCAAATAAATACACATTACTAATTTATTCTTTTTCCTTGTGTGGCTTCTGCAAGTTGTCCCTAAACAGTGTCTAAGGCGATGTGTGACAAGCTGCCGTTTAACAAAATAACAACCTTCAAGGCACTCACTCCTCAGGGTCTTTTTCGGGTGATTTAAAAGGGGAGAAATAAAAATCAAAATCCATACAGCCTTCACCTTGCCCGTTTCAGTGTAGGTCGAAAAGATATAAAATGTAGCAAAATAGAGAATAAACAGGAGAGAAACTAGGTATGACTGATACAGCATTATCCAAGGGTTAGGGGAACAGCACTGTGTGTATAACAAACATGAAATCACCAACTACACCTCCCTTCACTGTAATTAACAACCCTGTGTACCTTAGCTGGAGTGAGAGAATTCCATGTTCCTCAGGTGCAGCCTGGGAGGGCACGGGGAAGAAGAAGAAGCAAATGCTGAGGATTGTCTGAGGCTCCGGGTGGAGCGGGGCCTGGCTCCGGTCTGGGGTACCGAGCTCCCCCCATGGTGCTCGAGGGGCCCGGGGCACCGGGGAGCCCCCACGACGGGGAAGCCGAGGGAGCGCGGGGTCCCGGGGGCTCCGGGGTGAGGGGATGGGGATTCGGGGGTGCTCCGGCCTGAGGGGACGGACGATATGGGGAAGCCCCGAGGGGTCCGAGGTGAGGGGATGCGGTGTCCCGGGAGGTCCCGGGGGCTCCCGGACTGAGGGGATNGGTGGAGGCCGTTATCGGTTTCATGTACACCGGCACCATCCGCGTGAGCCCCGGCAACGTCCATGAGGTGCTGGAGATGGCAGACAGGTGAGTGCGGCCGGGGCGGGGGCTAGCGGGGACCGGGCCACGGCATCCGAGGATTACAGACTGGTATGGATTGGAAGGGACCTTAGAAGTTCATCTCATTCCACCCCTTGCCATGGGCAGGGACACCTTCCACTAGACCAGGTTGCTCCAAGCCCCGTCCAACCTGGCCGTGAACACTTCCAGGGATGTATAACTCCCTTGTTTGTCCTGCAGGTTTCTGCTGACCCGGTTAAAGGACTTCTGTGGAGAGTTTCTGAAGAAGAAACTGAACCTCTCCAACTGTGTGGCGGTTCACAGCTTGGCCCACATGTATTCCCTGAATCAGCTGGCCCTCAAAGCGCAGGATATGATCAGGAGAAACTTCCACAAAGTCATCCAAGATGAGGAGTTCTACACCTTGCCATTTCACCTTGTCCGAGACTGGCTCTCAGACCCGGAGATCACGGTGGACTCCGAAGAAATCCTCTTCGAGACTGTTTTGAAGTGGGTTCAGAAAAATCCTGAGGAAAGAGAGAGGTACTTTGAAGATCTCTTTAAGCTGCTACGGTTGTCTCAGATGAAACCCACATACCTCACTCGCCACGTCAAATCCGAGCGGCTGGTGTCGAGCAACGAGGCCTGTGTGAAGTTGGTGTCCGAGGCCGTGGAGAGCCATGCCCTGCGCTCTGAGAACCTGCAGTCTGGGAACCTGCAGCACTCTGCCTGCCCCGCCGCGCTGCTGCCGCGCTTCGGCCAGAACATGGACGTCATCATGGTCATCGGCGGCGTGTCCGAGGGCGGCGACTACCTGAGCGAGTGCGTGGGCTACTTCATCGATGAGGACAGGTGGGTCAACCTGCCCCATATCCACAATCACCTGGACGGACACGCTGTGGCCGTGACAGAGTCCTACGTGTACGTAGCTGGCTCCATGGAACCGGGGTTTGCCAAGACTGTGGAAAGGTACAATCCAAACAGAAACATTTGGGAGCAGGTTTCAAATCTAATCACCAGGAAGCATTCCTTTGGCCTTACTGAAGTGAAAGGCAACTTGTACAGTATTGGTGGACACGGCAATTTCAGTCCAGGCTTTAAAGATGTGGCCATTTATAATCCTGAGCAGGACAAATGGCTGAACCTGGAGTCAGCACCAAAGATCCTGCGGGATGTCAAAGCTGTCTCCGTGGAGGACCGGTTTGTGTACGTGGCCGCCCGCACCCCGGTTGACAGCGACAGCGAGGATGGGCTGAGGGCTGTTATTATCAGATATGATGCTGAAACCAGGCAATGGCAGGATGTGGAGTCCCTGCCCCTCATCGACAACTACTGCTCCTTCCAGATGTCTGTTGCCAACACCAACTTCTACCACACGGCATCGTGCTGCCCCAAAAGTTACCCCATAGACAATGAGGAGGCCAAGGGAAAGATCTCCAGCAGGGCCTCGGATGAAATCCTGGAATCCTTGCCCCCTGAGGTCCTGAGCATTGAAGGAGCAGCTATTTGTTACTACAAAGATGACGTGTTCATCATCGGGGGGTGGAAGAACAGCGATGACATTGACAAGCAGTACAGGAAGGAGGCCTATCGCTACTGCGCCGAGCGGAAGCGCTGGATGCTCCTGCCCCCAATGCCGCAGCCCCGCTGCAGGGCCACTGCCTGCCATGTGAGAATCCCCTTCAGGTGCCTGCAGGGAACACAGAGGTACCCCATGCCACAGAATCTCATGTGGCAAAAAGATAGAATAAGGCAAATGCAGGAAAGGCAGATGCAGGAGATACACCGATACTCCCTGAGCTTACGGAGGATGCCGCGCTCCCAGATCGAGTGCTAGTGTCTGGAATATCACTCCTAGGAAATAAATGAGCCTAGGAAATAAACCTGTTTGTTAGGCTTGATGTGTCTTTATAAGACATGAGGGTGTGGATTGGATTTGATGCATAAAACCAGCATCTGTTCTGTACTGAAAATTCAGAAGCTCAGAAGTTGAGGTGGGTGGGAATTGAGACACTCCATGAATCCAACAGTATTTCTTAATGATGCCCAGGGAAAAGCTGTAGCCTGTATCGGGCTGTGAAATGTCTCCGGGAGCATTAAGCCTGTTAGTTCTCTCCTCAGATCTTTGGTTCCAAGGGTTTCTGTAGAGTTAGTCTCTAACAGTTCTACTCGGAAAATCAAAGATCTCTCTCTTAATAATTTAGTGGTTACATTTGTGTGTGCTTGACAGCACCTGTTTCATTTGCACTTATCTCTTGACATTCCTTTGATTCTCTCCTCAGTGACTAAACTTCACAGGATTGGTGTTGGTGTACTTGGCTTTCCTAAGCTGGAGGCAAGTGCAATAGTTCCGTATGAAACAAAAGCACAATCTTTCTTTATAAAATTACTTCAGGATGTTTCTATATGTATTAAATATTTTGTATCTGTGTGTTGTAGAGAGGCTGCAAAGTTTGTTTATAAATGGGTGATTGGTTGGACACAAGACATCTGCTAAAAGAGAGCTTAAGGCAGTGGATTTTCTTTCAGGTGCATTTGCAGGTTTGAGTCTTTCTCTGACTCAAACATAAGAACTTGGGTCAACAGCCTGAGCAAAGGAGTAACAACCAGCAGTGAGCCACCCACCCACACTGGTTGTTCAGTTCTGTCAGTAGATCAGTGAGTGGGATTATTTCACAGGAATATAGTGACACCTGAGCTAATCGAAGGTCTTTTCTCAAATGTTGCACATGTTTTAAACCTAGTGAAAAGTGATGGAAGAGCCCCTGCTGTTACCAACCTGTTTCTGACAATCAGAAGCCTTTGCCCTCCTGTGCTGTCCCAAGGGACTCCCAGCAGCTGTGCTGCAGCTCTGTACTAAGCTGCACGAGTGCTCCTGCAGGGGGGAGAGCTGGGCTTTCAGAGTCTCCCAAGTATCTGAATTTTCCCACTTGCTGTGTGGGTGAGATTTCAGCTCATTTAAACACCTTTTGGCATTCTGAGGTGGCTGTACATGCAAGTGCCCTGGTTGGCTCTGGATTGCTTCCCACTGCACTCCCAGGGAACAGAACCTGGGATATTCCCTTTGGAGTATCCCTGCCTCTCAGTTACCTGTCCCACTGAGCACTCCTTCCCAGTCCAAGAAGCTCCAGGACCCTTTCATTTTCCAACAGTTTCAGTGCATACTTCCTACCTCCTTTTCTCCCCATCCTTCCCTTCATTTGAATGTTCCAGGTTTTTCCATGCAGTATAACTCAGGATCTTAGGGAAGGGAACGGGAGGAGTAACCTGGGTATTACAAAATGTGTGTAGACAAACCTTTCTGGAAAATCTGTTACTGTTCTTGGTTCACTGATGAGTTGCTGGTGGTTTTGATGTGGGTGACTTCTTTGCAAAGAACTTTTAACCAGTTTGGGGTTTGTTTTGGTTTTAATTGTGTTGCTTCCTGAGCTGCTCCTTCTCCTTTTCCTGTCCAACAGGCAGCCCAGATCATATCTGAAACTTGGGGTAAGTCTTTCCACCACTCAGTGTGTAAAGGTTTCTCTGATGTGTACGTCCCTTATTGCTCCACTTTGTGGTTCATGGGCCACTTTGATATCAATAACTTGTCTATTTGTGAGACAGTCTCCAGCCTTAGTTAAAAGAACTACCAAACTTGAAATTCTGAACAGTTTGTCTCAGTTTACTCCTGTGTGGTAACCATGTTGTATTTTCTTTGCCTGTTGGGTTGTTGGGGCAGGTGAAGTTTATGCTACTGGCTTCATGCAAGAGGAAATGGGTGAGTTTAAAGTGATGTTTGCAGCTGACTGTTCCCAAGCAGCTGCTGCAGGCCTGTAAGCTGGAGGTTGATCCATGGAGTCTGGCTCATGGGCTCCTGCAGGTCTGGCTGGACTAGGTGCAGAATTGCTGTGATAAAGTGTGCAAATGCTTCTAGTGCTGAATTGATCGATGTAACAGCAATTTGTGGGAGCTGACTGTAAGATGCTTTCCCAGACTTTGCACTAAAGCAACAGAGAGGCATTCATGTCCTCCACCCTGCTGAACCAGATGAAGGGATTTAACAGGCAGTTGGAGAGTGGTAGGTCACCACCACAGCTCTCTCCAAGCTCTCTTGTAGTCTGTCATCAAATACAGACAATTTGTAGGGAGAAACACCAAGATGGTTCTTTCAGCTAGAATAGGAGCTGAATATTTAATGCATGGCACTGTGCAGCAGAGAGGCGAGAACAAACCTTCCAGTCTTGCTCTTTCTTAGCAAAATTGATATTGCACTTCCCAGGAGGACTTTGAGCTGACGGACAAGCTGTGATGTTTACTAAAAGCACTCCACTCAGAGGCAGTGTGAGCCCAGCCCCAACCCTGGACAGGTAACCCGTGTGTGCCAGCCGCATGCCGTGTGTGCCGTGCTGTCCCTCCGTGTGCTCTGGGGGGGCCTGGCAGCAGCACAGACTGCTCTTAATCTTTGCTCTGCCAGTTCTGGGATAGTTATCAGTAGCTGGGGTTTTTAGCCTTGAAACCCAGTGGAGCAGTATCACTGATGTGGTTTGTGATTGATAGGTCAAACAATCCATTGCATCACGTGAGGTGTTGGGGAGAATTGCATTCATGGCTCTGGCTGCAGTTTAGCCTACAAGCCTGTGAATCTATAACAATTCCTTGTGGACCTTGACCACCATAGCTTGCTGGGTGTTTATCAAATAATCCCATAAACAGAAGCCTGGGAATTCTTCCCATGTGTTTGTAGTGGCTGGTCAGCTGTCAGCAGAATCCTAATGTGGGTTCAGTGAGGGTGAGAAGGCTGACTGCTGGCCTCACTGAGGGAAAAGGACATTGGGGGGAGTTTTCCTCCTCCTTAGGACAATCACACCTCTACACCTGTCCTGATACCTGCCACAAAACACATGTGTCACGTCCTGGCTTTCTGCTCAAACCTGCCAGGTGCTGGCGGTCGCTGTAGGAACTCCCAGGGGCCATATGTGTACATAATACTGTATAACTACCTGGATACTCCATCAGTAGCCAGGAGTTGTGTGTCTTTTTAATGACTCCCTTGCACATGGTGGGAGACCACTCCAGAGATGAAGCAAAGAGCCCGATGTTACATGTGCTGTGAACAACTGTGCCCAGCATTCTGCTTGACTATTGCAATGGCATTTTTCTCCATTTCATACTAAAATCCAAACTCTTGGCTCATCTTATGTGTTGCGGAATACCCTGGTGGCTGACAACAAACCCAGTCCCAAGGAATTAGAACTTTTTGTGTTGTTCTTAACACAGCCTTGTAACAGGATGTTGTAACATCCAATGGGCTTTGAAAAGCAAAGAAAGTAAAGAAAGTGGTTTGTGGCTTGAATTTATTTTCAGCTCTGTCCACCTTAGGTTGGGGTCCAGGCCATCTCCCGTTCGCCAGTCCTGGGTGAAATCTGATCAAACAGGTGCTCTTGAGGATCTAACCCTGTTACTAATACGAATGTAGAGTGTGGAACTAACGAGCTGTTTGATGACCATTAATAGTCAGATTCTCCTCGTGGGTCCATGTCACTGTGGGTTGCAGCAGCTCTGCTCTCCTGGCATATTAACAGAGGGACAGCAGTTTCCTGGGGAGCAGCACTCCTGTCCTTACCTGTGAGGTAAAGTAGTATGTGTCATAGGCCCTTTGAAACAGATCCCGCTGTCCTGTTCTTGACCTTAAATATACTGTACTAAAGTTTATTGTAAGAGGTGAATTAATGAAAATAAACCTTTTATTTCTCTAGCATTCTGTTGTGCTTTTGATTTTTTTAAGTTGATGTATAGGGTGTGGCTGATACTCACATTGGATAGTGCTGTTAGAGTGGAAGTTTTAAATCCTAATGATCCCTTTGTCCTGTTACAATTGTTTCTATTTTAGAACAAGAGAACATACTCCCTTGCTGCCATGGGGACTTTATTACCTAAAGAGGACTATTTACACAGGCATCCAATGATGGGATGCTCAGAAGACTTTATTAGATACGCAGAACTATTTACACAAGCATCTAATGGTGGCTCATCACAAGGCTCCTACCTAAGGGGAACTATTTACAACGGTGAGCTCCGAGTTGAACTGGTGAACAAGATGTCCATGGAGGAGCTGTGCTGGTAGTAGTGTTGCCTGGCAATGTATTCCATGACATTGGAAAGCCCTGGCACCACGCAGCAGCTGACGGCACTGCGGGTGATGCCCATGCTGTGGGCGTCGTACCACTCGTTGGTGTCCTCCTCGTAGCATTCAGTGGCAACGGTGGTGCTGAACCCATTAAAGCCCCCGACCACGAACAACAGGCCGTCCATCACCTCAATGCCAAAGTTGCTGCGTGGATTGAGCATGGAGGGCACGGCGTGCCACGCGTTGGCGATGGGGTTGTACGCTTCCACGCTCTGGAGACGGCTGTTGCCGTCAAACCCTCCAACCTGTGAATGGCAGAGGGACAGAGCTGAAAGGGGCCTTTCCCCAGCCAGATCCTGGCACGCACAGTGTGATGGGAACTGCTCCTGCCTCCCTGGCTGCAGTCTGAGCATGGCGGAGAGCATGAGATCTCCGAACATGGCTCTTGCTTTCTGCAGTCTGCTCCCTGCTCTCTGAGGAGTTTTCCGGAGCATGTTATGCAACTGTCAATTTTGACAGTTCTCCAGAGGTTGGATGCAGTCCATGGAGAGGATAAACAATGAATGACCAGGCCCGAACCCCTGCTCTGTGCTGCTGTTGCTGTTGGCAGTGGCAGAAATTATGTTCTTTGCTGCAGCTGCTTAAACATTGCCAAACACCATTTTCATACCCAAAAGCGTGTGATGGGTGATAACATTTTCGGGAAGTACATCAACCGTTCTGGCTCTGAGTTCCCTAAACCTCATGTAAACACATGGCTGCCCTGGAGGTCTGGGAAGTGCAGCCACCCAAAGGACTGCAGTGCTGGGTGGTGTTGGCCCTTACCGCATACACCTGGTTCCCGTACGCCATCACCCCAACTCCGCTTCTCCTGCTGCTCATTGGGGCGATCAGGGACCACTGGTTTGTGGTGGGGTTGAACACTTCAGCTGAGCTGAGGCATTGATCACCATCAAACCCACCACAGATGTACACCTGGGGACAGGAGAGGTGGGAAAGTGTGAGTAGTGGGGTGGTTAGACCCTTGGTGAGGAAATATATTGAAGAGAAAATGAATGGTGTAGCTGGATTTTTAGGGTGTTTTGTTTTAGAATGGGAATGGTCTGAGTTTGAAGTAGCAGCAGTGCAAAGAGTTGATGCCAGCAGGATTTTGACTCTTGATTTTCCAAGCTGCATGAAGCAGACAGGCCTGGTATTGCACCTATGGCCAGGAAAAGGGGTGTCAGGCGCCAGGTGGGCAGCAGCTCTGGATGAGTTTTTGTACTCCTGATCGCATCTCTGCCACACTAGGCAGGCTGCTTTATACCTGTAGCTCCAGGTTATGAATTAAAGTGTTACAAATTTAGTGAAGGTTTATGTGAACTTCCTTCATGCTGCAGCCCCAGCTGCTCTTAGTTGGGGTTAGTTTACCTTTCCATTCAGCGTGGTTGCACTGGCATCGCTTCTCTGCTCGTGCATGGGGGTGATCAGGGTCCACTGGTTGGTGTCTGGGTCATACCGCTCTGCTGTGTTGAGCCGCATGTACCCATCAAACCCTCCCATGGCATAGATGAAGTTGTCCACAACGGTGACACTGACATAGCAGCGCCGTGAGTGCATGGGTGCTACCTGCTGCCATGTCTTCTGGAGTGGGTCGAACCGTTTGACGATGTTGAAATAATCTGTGCCATCGAATCCACCGATAACGTAGACGTGGCCTTTCAGATAAGCTGAGCCATGATAGGCAACGGGGCTCTCTTGCTCCCAGGGGATGTTCAGCCACTTGTCAGTGCGGCCGTCGTAGGTCTCGATGGCGCTGGTCGCGCCGCCCCCGCTCCAGCCCCCGATGGCAAAGAGGATGGCGTAGGGCAGGCGTGGCCGGGTGAGTGGGTTGGCATTGACCGAGGAACTCTGGCCGTAGGAGTTCAGGTCGTAGATTTCGGACAGGGCACTGATGATGAGATCTTTGCAGTTGGCGTTGTCCTTCACGTACTCGTGAGCTTTGACGTTGTTCATGAAGTAGTCGGATTGTAGGAGTGCCAGTCGAACCTGAAACACGCAAGGAGGAGGTTGGAGTGCTAATACTGATGGTTTCCCCCTCGGTAGCCTTTGGGGACAGCTCCAAAGCTGCACCCACCTTGCTGAGCAAGCAGGCGATGTGCTGCCTCCTGTTCTGCGGGTCATGAGAGATCCACCTCAGCACAGCCTCAAACACGGCTTCTTCTCGCCGCACATTAAGCTCATCCTTCTCAATGATGTGTGCCAGCTCCTCGGCAGAGAGGTCTAGGAACTCCTCGGACACCTGGGACACCTCCTCGAAGTGATGCAGGATGTACACGCAGGCAGCTGCGCGCAGGTCGGGGCAGTGGTAATAGTCAGTGAGTCTGCAAATGCCAATGCAATTCTCAAAGCACAGCCTGGAACTGAGGAACTCACAGCACAGGCTGACGATGCCCATGACATTGAACTGATCTGCTGCAGCCAGCAAACTCTCAACGTTATCCTCTGTGATCGGTACTGTCCCGGTGTAGGCATAGTTGATGATGAGACCCATCATTTCAGCTGAAATGCCAGGGATTTGATAGACCATCTTGTCTGCGCTGTCCCAGTTGGTAAACAGAATCCTGAAAACATGGTGTTGCTATGTTAAACCCTGCCCCTGGATCCTCTGTGCTCCCCCTGCCTCCAGAGCACTAGTTTTGGCACTGGTAGGAGCCATTCTGGCAGGCCTCCTGGTTTATTGATTTATGTTTTACTTGCTGGTTGTTTGCAAAAGGAGACACAGCCTCTGGAGCATACCAGAGCTGGAGGCAGCAGGGCAGGGGGTTTCACCAGAGAGGAGCAGAGGGGCAGAATTCCCCCATCCTCTGCTGCCCACACTATGGGGATGAGCCCAGGACAATGGGGGGTTTCTGGGTGCCAGTGCACACAGCTGGGACACATTCAGCCTCTCACCCACAAGCACCCCAAGTCCTTCTCCCCAGGGCTGCTCTCAATCTGTTCATCCCCCAGCCTGGATTGATACCAGGGCAGGGTTGGTTCAACCCAGGCGCAGCACCAACACTTGATCTTGAACCCCAGAGAGTCACAGGGTGTGGGGAAGGCAAAGCTGCCCCATGGCAGCTGGGCCAGCCTGGCCAGGCTCCAGCCCTGCACTGTGTCTGGGGCTCCTCCAACACCACTGCCAAGAGCCACTGACACTTGTTGGGCTGTGGATTAATCCTGGTGTTCAGGGAGGTGTGAGGACTATGGGAAATCACTTGAGGTTCAGCGCGGGTGGAAGTCCTGGATATGTGCTGAGGCAGGGTGGCCTCAATCAGGAAATACTGTTTGTCCCCATCCCCTTGTGTTTCAGCTACTGACCTGAAGTAGATACTGCAGCAAGAGAGGATGAGCTTGTGAGCCTTGAATTCCACCCCATCTACACTGATGATCACATCACAGAATCTCCCTTCCAGGCGGAGCTCATTGGAGATGCTGCAACTCCTATCGCTCATCTTCCTCTCCATGTTGGAGGATGAATATTTGGTGGGTGCCAAGCTATCCCCCACGTTGGAGCCAGAGGCAGTGGACCTTGCTGAGGTGTGTGGAGCACTCTGGTGTTGTCCCCAAACATCCAGCACTGAGCCCCCTTGCTGGTTCTGGATTGTGCCCCATAATGACATCACAGATGCAGGGGTGACCCAGGATTCTATGGTTGCCCCCAGCCTTTGCTTCCCTACAGCCCAGGTTTTGCTGGATGCTGGACCTACACCGTGTTAGTGGTTGCTTGAAGCAAAACCAGTCATGTCATCGATCCCCTGGCAACACTTCAGTAATGTTTCACTGGGGTGTAACAGCCCCCAAATGTGGGCACGAACTACTGCTGAAGTGCCTTGTGCCACCTCGCCCAGGAGGAAGCTGAGGTACAGTCCAACTCATGTCAGTGATGTCACACACCCTGCCCCTGCTTCTTTGTCACTGAAGTTGTGCCAGGGGAGGTTTAGGTTGTGTATTGGAAATTTGGGAATTTTTTTTTCCCGAAGGTGCTGTCCAGCCTTGGCACAGGCTGCCGAGGGCAGTAGTGGTGGATCCTCATCACTGGAGGGGTTTAAAAGTCTTGTGGATGTGGCACTTAGGGACATCGGCCTTGGCAATGCTGAGGGATGGTTCTTAGAAGGCTACTCGCCCTGCTAGTGTTTCGTGACTCAGTGTTCTCGGTGTTCCCGGGGCTGCAGAGTGGTTCAGCGCCGAGAGCCCTGCGGGCACGAACAGCCCCGCCGCCGAGTTTTTGTTTCTTTTTTTCTTTTATTATTTATTTTTTCCTTTTTTAAATCTATCTTTCGCCGTCTCGTCGCGAGGGAAACGCAACCGCCGGCCCCAGCAACCACC
>VZTZ01045143.1:10147-21652 GCA_013400955.1 Drymodes brunneopygia | reverse complement strand
GGGCCGGGGACTGGAGGGTCTCGGTCCCCCCGGAGCTGGGGCGGGGGGCCCGGGGCGGCACCGAGCGCGGTCTCTGCCTGCAGGTACCCGAGCTGGAGAAAGCGACGGTCCGGATCCGGCAGCCCGAGCGTGTGCGGGAGATCATCCAGTCTCTCCGGGAGCAGGGGGTGGCCAAACTGCAGGTACCGGCCCCGCGGGGCAGGCGGTGCATCGTCCGTGCTCGGTCCTTGTCTCAGCTCTCCCTTCCTCGACCCCTGGCCCCGGCACGGCTTCTCCCAGCCCCGCTAGGAAGGACCTGCGGCGAGGGTGCAACTGGAGAGGGAGAAACCCCAGAGGAGAGGGAGGACGGGGCTGGTGGCTCCCCCCGGACGGACCTTTTGGCTCCCAGTTATGAAGCTTTAACTGTGCGCCTGTCCCCAAAGCCCTGCTCCGCCCAGGCAGGATGAAGCCATTCAGTGCCGATAAGAGCTGCGGGGTGGGAGGGTGAGGACATCCATCTGCCTTGCGAATGGTAGGGGCAGCCACGTCGTCACTGCCAGTGTGTGCCCACGGGTGACCAGTGGTGCTGGGTGCACGTTCTCGCAGGTGGCAGCACCTTGGGCTCACTCTGGCCAGTGCAGAATGCACTGGGTCACGCATGGATTTGGCTTTCTCCCCTCTTCCAGGTAATTTCTGACTTTGACATGACGCTGAGCAGGTTTGGGTGCAATGGCAGGCGCTGCCCCACATCGCACAGTGAGTAGAAGCCTCTGTTTTTACTGTCATTAGTTCTGTTTGGTTTCTGTGTTTGTATTTGACGTGGTTCCTGTCATCCCCTGTGCCCTCTTCTGCCAGGCCTGGCTGCTCTGTCCTGTCCTCCCCCATGCAGCTCTGGGCCTCACTGCCTGGTGCCAGCTGCCCACTGCCCACTGCAGGAGCCAGGACCCAGCTCCTGGGCTGGCTGCCTTCACCCCACTGCCCACGGGCACCGAGGCTGCTGTCCAGCCAAGGCAGGCCCTGTGATTTGTGCCTGCTGCAGGCTCACAGTGGGAGCTGCTTTGTTGGGACCCCCACCTTGGCCTGTGCTCAGGTCACAGTGTCACCATGGCTTGAATTGGGAAGAGCCAGCACTGAGATGCAGGGGAGTTGCTGTAGAAAATCTTTTTATTATTCTGTGCTACATCAGTGGTGTTTTATTTTGTTTGCAGATATCCTTGATACCAGCCGTGTTATCAGCGAGGATGGCAAGAAGAAGGTGGGTGCTGTGTGTAAGGCACCATGGCTTGGCTCAGTGACTGTTGTACCTGTCACCCACCTTTGGGAGGTCGTACTGCCTGGTGTGGCAGCTCTCCCAGCTGTGCCGGGATGGAGTGGGAAAGTGTCCAGGCTGCATTTCAGCCAGCAGTGACAGAGGAGAAGCTAAAAAGGGAACTCAAATTTGCATGTGCAGCTATGGGTGTTTTGGTTTGATAAGAGGAGGAAGGGGAGGGCTGTCTGTACCTGCAGCATTTGGAGTGAGGTGAGGGCCAGCCAGGCTGGTGAGAGTTCCAGGTGTGCTCAGAGGGAAGCTGCTCAATGAAAAGGTTATGGTTGTGTTTAAGAGGAGTGATGTTTTGGAGGACTTCAGAAATGCTAGTTTTTTTATAGTCTCTTTAGACCTGATGTTCACTTTATTCTTTTTCCCTCTCCAGCTGAAGGATCTGCTCCACTATTACTATCCCATTGAAATAGATCCCAACCGGACCCTGGAAGAGAAACGGCCCCTCATGGTGGAGTGGTGAGTGCTGTTTGTGATGATCTTGACCTTGTCCTGACGACCTCTTGTCCCTGAGGACTACAGGACATGAGGCTTGAATCATCCCTGGGCTTGGCAGCGATCCCTCGAGGTTTAGTTGTTTGATTGCTGAGGTCCTCTGCCTGGGAGCTCTGTCACTGCTGCCTTTCCCCAGGTGGACCAAGGCCCATGACCTCCTGGTGCAGCAGAAGATCCACAAAGGTGACATAGCCCAGATCGTCAGAGAGTCAGAAGCAATGCTCAGGTATGGCCACGGGGATGGGATGCTGAGGTTTGGGCACGGGGATGGGATGCTAAAGTTTGGGCACAGGGATGTGATGCTCAGGTACGGCCACGGGGATGGGATGCTGAGGTTTGAGCACAGGGATGTGATGCTGAGGTGCGGCCACGGGGATGTGATGCTGAGGTTTGGGCACGGGGATGGGATGCTGAGGTTTGGGCACAGGGATGTGATGCTGAGGTTTGGGCACAGGGATGGGATGCTGAGGTACAGCCACGGGGATGTGATGCTGAGGTTTGGGCACGGGGATGGGATGCTGAGGTTTGGGCACAGGGATGGGATGCTGAGGTTTGGGCACAGGGATGTGATGCTGAGGTACAGCCACGGGGATGGGATGCTGAGGTAGAGGCCTGGGGATGTGATACTGGGGTACAGCTTGGCTGCCCGCAGCCCTTCTCTCCTGCCCGTGCAGCCAGGTCTCTGTGCTGTCACCAGGCCACAGCGTGACCAGTGCCAGCCTCCCTCGCTCACTTCCTGGGGCTGAGTTCTAACAAAGTCAGAACATGAGCCACAGCCTGAGCTCGCTCCTTGGCTGCAGGCTGCTCCCTTCCTGCTCTGAAACCACTGCCCCTCTCGTGGGCCTTGGCAAGGAGCAGCTGAGGGGCTGGTGCTGGGCACAGCTCCCCATTTGCAGGGCAGGATGCAGGGGCAGTGTGCAGCTCCCTGCTGCCATTAGAGATATGTTCTTTGCACTGGAACTGCCAAGCCTAATGCATGCCCTTGGCTCAGCAGCAGATTTCACCCACAGCACAAAAATGTTGTGCTAGAACTTGCTGCAAAAGCTGACCTGTCAGCTGTGGCCCTAAGGCTGGCTCAGGGAGCCAGGCTCTGCCAGGGTACTGCCAGGCTCGGGGAAGAGATGGCTTTTCATGAGTCCAAGTTCCACTTCTGCATGGAATTGTGTCCTGGCAGACTGAGGCTGTCACAGGTTGGTCTGATCATCCTCCCAACCAGTCTGACCTGTTGCACATCTCCCACGTGGCTTCTGGCAGCGCCCACTCACGTGGGTGTGTGCAGGCAGGCTGTGCCCTGTGCCCCTGCTGAGCACTTGATGTGCTCAGGGGATGCCAAGGAAAAGGCTGGAGTGCTCTGTGTTCCCACAAGTACCCGCCCAGCTGCTGCACCCAAAACTCTCTGGGCTTCTGCACAAGGAAGGCCACGGGAGTGCTGGTGCCACTGAGAGCTCGTGCTGTTTGCAGAGCTTCCATGTGTGTTTCTGTTTGGGAAGTGCTGAGCTGAGCATGCTGCCAGCCCAGGGCACAGGCCACCACACGGGGAGCTGGTAACAGCCCTGTGCAATGGACACTCCTGCTCTAGGGATGGCTTCAAGGAGTTCTTTGATCAGCTGCATAAGAACAACATCCCCCTGTTCATCTTCTCTGCCGGCGTGGGTGATATCCTGGAGGAGATTATCCGCCAGGCCAATGTCTTCTACTCCAATGTCAACGTGGTGTCCAACTACATGGGCTTCAATGATGATGTGAGTTCTTGCACTGAATCTGTGTGGGGAGTGTGTGAGGGGAGAGGTGTGGGGCTGGCACGGAGGACTGGGATATGATTAACAGTGACACCATGGGGTTAAGAGCTGTCTGCCTGTCTGTCCCATGTGCTCAGGGAGTCCTCACGCACTTCAAAGGACCCCTCATCCACACCTACAACAAGAACAACACCGTGCTGCAGGGCACAGGGTACTTCCAGCAGCTGAGCACAAGGACCAGCATCATCCTGCTGGGGGACTCCATGGGTGACCTGACGATGGCAGACGGCGTTCCCAGCGTGGAGAACATCCTCAAGATTGGCTTTCTCAATGACAAGGTGGGTGTGAGGAGCAGTTTAGTGTTTCCCAGGTGCCAGGCCTGGGGCGAGCAGGGAGGGGCAAGGGGCTGCCCCAGTGATTTGGACGTGAGAGATTTGTGTGAGCTCACATGGGGGGTGTGGGGGGGGACCTGGGCGTGTCTGCTGAGCTCCTGCTGTGTTTGGGAAATTGTCAGGGTAGTTTTTGACCCCCTTTTGGTAGCGAGGGCTGTGGGTGGAGCATCCTCCCCTCAGCTGTTGTTTGTTCCTGATCCTGGCAGGTGGAAGAGCGGAGGGGGAAGTACCTGGATTCCTATGACATCGTGCTGGAGAGTGATGAGACGCTGGACGTGGTGAACGGGATCCTGCGCTACATCCTGGCTGAGACTTGAGCTGGGGACACAGAGTCCCAGCCCCGGCCACACAACGGGCACTGGGCAGGGACAGAGCTGGAGGGGACCTGCTGGTACTGCCTGGGCTCCATCCCAACCTCACTAATGCCCTCGGCCAGCCCTGGAGCAGGAGAGGTGAGATGGAGGAAGCTTCTCCATCCTTTTACCCCAACTCTGCCTGGCTCTGCAGTTTCTCACCTGGACTGACTCTATCCTGCTTGGACTTCATCCCACTGGGAATTCATCCCTGCCACCTCCTGAGGCCACCAGCATCAAACCATTCCATGTTTCAGACAGATGTTCTGCACTTGCTTCAGCAGCTGAGGGTGGAATGGAGATAGTTCACTGTGGGCTGAGGACAGACCCAGTTTAGATGTGTCTGTGTGTTCCTGGCTAAGAAAACAAGTCTCTCTCTCTCGTCCTGTTTTCTGTGGGCTTCAAAGCTCCTGGGCTGACCCTGGTGCCAGTGCAGCCACTTGGCTGGTGTGGCCCTGCTGGACATCTCATCCCCCAGCCCCACATTCCCCATGTAAACCAGCAGCTCTCTGGCCCTGTGTCTCAGCTCACCCGTCCCTCTCGCACCAGCACAGCTCTTACTGTGGAAAAAAAGCTTTTCCAGCCGTCCCTGAAAGCCCTGGAGCTCTGCTGCAGCTGCTGCCCAAAGCCAGAAGTAAGTTTGTCTGCCAGGGATCAGAGGAGGAGAGGTAGGGATGGGGAAGGAGAGGCCAATGGCAGGATTTGGGGTTTTAAGTAATGTTTTACCTGACCATGTTTGTGTACTAAATTCCTGGGCTGATCCTGGGCTCTCGGAGCAGCAATAGGAAAAGACCATTTTATTTCTGTATAACCTCTAGTTATGTGGGAGTTTGGGAAGAGCAGATTTGTTCTCTGTGTTGGAATAAAAACATTATTGGCTAAAGCTGGGTCATGGGTGATTTGTACCTAGCACCAAGGGGCTGGAGCTGCTCTGCTCCTTGGGCTGATGCTGGCAGCTGCCTCTGCTCCCCAGCTCCCCATCCCACCAGAGCCCCCCAGCCCTCACTGGGCACTGGAGCTGAACTTGGCTTTGGTGGAGGATCCCAGGGGGGAATTTTGGTTTCATCTGCCAGACCCAGGGGATGCTGGAGCCTGGAATCCCCCTGGGCACTGGCAAAGCTGGTCCCTGTGCCACTGACCCAACACGTGGCAACGTTTCATGGCAAAGTAACCAAACACAGTCAAACTCCTTGGAAACCTGGAGGAATTATTTATTTGGTGCAAGGCAGAGTCACCACTTGGGGGGTTTGCTCTGCACTGCTGTGCTCCTGCATTTCTTCTATCCCTGTCGAGGACAGACTGAGCAGAGGCTTTGGGAGCTGGCAGGCACTGGAGCTGTGCTGGTCCCAGCTGGAGGACCTGAGCACTCCAAGGTTGTGACCTGCATTTAGGCATTGAAACTAAATTGGTCTGATTTGTCTCAGTCACTGAGGGGTAGGAGGTGGGGAGGGCGTGAAGGGGGACAATGCTGCTCCCTGAGGGTTGGGGGATGAGGGTGTGTTTCACTTCTCCCAGCTGATGAGGGGTTTGCCAGGTCCCACCCCCACAGTTCTGGGGGGCCCAGACTTTCAGAATGGCAGATGCCTGCAGAGCATCAGGGTTTCACCCTGGGAACTTGAGCCCCCTTCAGCCTCTTGTCCCGGGGAGGATGGCAGCAGGGGCAGAGCAGGGACTGGGACAAAAGCCTTCTCTTTCATCTCTCTAAAGAATTTTAAGTGTGTATATAAAAAATCCAATCCCCAACCCTAAACTACAAAATGCTGTGGTGGAGGTGAGGGGGAACCCCTCTACATCCTGCCTGCCCCCTGAGGCAGCACAGACAGGTGAAGGGGCTGGAGCTGGACCTGCAGTCGCTGGCAGAGGATGAAGGGGCTTAGGGAGGGGACATCTTCTTGTCTGGGTTTATTAGCTGGGGGCTGAGTTCTCCTGCTCAGGAGAACACATCAAAACACCCTCAGTTAATAAGAACTGAAAGTCAAAACCCGCCCCCCTGCAGGACTGGGGAGGGGCAGGGGCAGATTCCCTGGGGTGGGAGACCAGCCATGACATGGCAAGGATGAGTCCTGTCTCCAGGAACAGCAGGGACTGCTCCTCAGAGCTCCTCATGAATCTTCTCCTGGTCCTCATCCGACTTGAGCTTCAGCTCGTCGGGTGTGATCTTCCCGTCCTGGTTGCGGTCCTGGTTCTGGAACATGTCAGCAATGACTTTCTCTGGGTCAGAGCTGGGCATGAGGCGGCCCTTCCCCTCTGCTGCCTGGCTCTTGATGAAGGTGGAGAACTGGAGAGGGGAGAAGGAAGAGATGCTGCTTGGCTCTGCCCAGCCAGCTTGGGGCAGGGCAGGGACACCACGGCCCATGCCAAGGACAGGCAGGGACTGGAGCAGAGGCTGCCCTTGGGGACACTGCCCACACCCAGCAGCAATGCTTTGGGCTGGGATGTTCTTCCTGCACAGCTCTGCAGGCTCCCAAGTGCCCAGGGCCAGCAGTGCCCTTCCAGTGCTGCTGCCCAGGGTGGGGTCCCCTGTGCCCCACCACTGGGGACCCACTCACCTCCTCAGGAGGGATGCTCCCGTCCTTGTTGAGGTCCATCTGCTCGTACAGGTTGGTTGGTGGCTCCCCGTGCCAGATGAAGAGGTAGCCCTCGGGAACCCCCTCCTCCATGGAGATCAGCTCCACCTCGAAGCGGAGCACGGCACTGCCAGGCACCCCCCGGGCTGGAAACACAGCAAAGGCTTCAGCACCACGGGGAGCAAGGCAAAGCCCTGGCCCTGAGCCCCCCAGCCCTTGCAGGGTGAGGGGGGATGGAGCCCAGCGAGGCTGAACCACCCAGTTTCAATTGCACACGTTGGCTGCTGCTCCCCTACCTCCGCTCTCCCCGTGGCCCAGGTGTGGGGGGATGATGAGCACTCGCCTCTCCCCCGCACACATGTCCAGGAGGCCACTGTTCAGCCCCTCGATCACCTTGTTGGCCCCCAGAGTAACCTCCTGGGGCTTCTCGTAGTCATGGCTGCAGGAGGCACAGAGGAAACAGTGCAGGTGAGAAAAGTCCCTCGGATCTAGCAGGCAGCCCTGAAATCCCAACCCCTCCATCCCACCATGGCCCAGAATCCCACATCCTCCATCCTGGTGTGCCATGAAGCTCCACACCCTCCATGCCATGGCCACGTCCATCCCACTGTGTGAACCCTCCTCCCTCCTGCCCTGTGACTGATGCTCCAGTGCTGCCTGTTGCAGAGCAGATGGTCCCAGTGCTGCCCGGTGCCTGCCCACCCCCAGCTCAGTGCCAGCCAGGGCTTGGCCCCAGGAAAGAGGGGAATGCTCAGGGCACGCACGAGGAGAAGAGCTGGGTGCCATCCAGCAAGGAGCAGTTGTAGTGGTAGCGGACAAAGTCGCGGTTGCGGGTGGTGACGTTGCAGTCCTCGGGCCGGAACACGGTCTCGATCTCCACCGGGTCCTCGGGGTTGTGAAAATCGATAACATGGACATCAAAGATGAGCACGGCTGAGCCAGGAATTTTTTCTCCTGGAAGAGGAGGATGAGAGAGCTGCTGGAGCACTGCAGGGCCGCTAAAGCCTTTCCCTGCTTCTTCCCACACCCGTTGATGCGCCCGACCCTCAGAGCCCTCTGCACGTTTACCTGCGCCGTTCTCCCCGTAAGCCAGGTGTGGGGGGATGACCACTCGCCGCTGCTCTCCCATGCAGACCCCCTGCAGCCCCTGATCCATGCCAGGGATGATGTAGCCCTTCCCAATGTAGGTGTTGTAGGTCTGATTGCGGGAATAACTGCAGCAAGACAACCCCCAAGACCATCAATCCCCCCAGTGCCTACACCCCAACCCACACCCCTTCTCCTCCACCAGGAGCCAAACTTTGCTCCAAGAGATGCAACAAACAGATATCGTCCTTTTTAACCTAATTCATGCCCATTGTCCCCTCTCCAGCCTTTCCTTGCAGCCATGGAGCAGGAGAGGGCATCAGGGGCTTCCTCCCACACCTGGAGTCAAAGAGTGTCCCATCCATGAGGGTCCCGTTGTAGTGGTAGCGGACAAAGTCCCCGGTCACAGCCCGGCGCTTGCAGGACGCTGGCACCTCCAGGTGCTCCAGAAAGACCCCGTCCTTGGGATTGTGGAAATCCACCAGCAGCACACTGAACACCAGCGATGCCTGCGGTGGGATCACGGTCCCTGGGAGAGAACACGGGTCCGTTTGGAGGCTCCTTCTACACCAGGGGGCCCTGCTCAGAGCAGGGAGGGAAGGGGCTGGCACAATGGGGTGGTGCCTGGCTCACCGTAGCCTTTCTCTCCATAGGCCAGGAATGGGGGGATGATGATGCTCCTCTTCTCCCCAGCGCACATGCCCAGCAGCCCCTGGTCCATGCCCTTGATCAGCCACCCACTGCCCACGTAGGTGTCATAGGTGCTGCCCTTGCTGTAGCTGGTGGTGGAGAATGAGGGCGGGGATGGCTCTTGGGACCACAGCAGCAGCCCCAGCCAGAGCAGTGCTGTGCCAGAGGCTGGTTTGGGGAGTCAGGGAGCTGCACCAGCCCTGCTGGGGAGCAGGGAGTGAGCACAGGGTGATGCTGCTCTGACTATGTGCCCAGGCAGGTGTCCCTGGCTCCCAGCCACCCCTAGTGGCCCAGTGTCAAGGCAGAGGGTGCATTCCAGCCCCACAGCCCTGTGTCCTGAGGCCAGGGTGCACCCCAGTGGCCAATACCTGGAGTCGAAGGGGGTCCCATCCAGCAGTGTGCCGTTGTAGTGGTACCGCACGAAGTCCGAGTTCTCCACCGTGCGGTTGCAGCGCTCGGGTTTGGACAGGGTGGTGATCTGCAGCTTGTCGTTCTTGTTCCAGATGTCCAGCATGACCACATCGAAGTACAGGGTAGCATCTGGGGGGATCAGCCCCGCTAGAGGGGCGGCAGCAAGGAGAGAGCACCTTAAGTGGGATCAACACCAAGCCCAGGCCAGCCATGGGCTCTGTCCCATGAAGCCTCCCCTGAACCCACCACTGCTCAGGGCTGCTGGAAACCCTGGGGAAGCAGCACAGTCTGGCTGGGGGCAGGACCCCTCATTCCCAGGGAAACCCCACTTCAGCACCACCCGCCCTGGCCATGGAGCCACCCTTAGGGGGGCACTGGGGCCCTTACCCTGCTAAGGCCAGCCCTGGGGGGTTTCCTCCCTCAGCCCCCCCTGCCAGAGCCCCTTACCCACGCCGATGCTGCCGTAGCCCAGGTGGGGTGGCACGATGAGGTGACGCCGCTCGTTGATGCACATGCCCTGCAGCCCCCGGTCCATGCCCGTGATCAGCCGCCCAACGCCCACCACTCCGGCCACCGTGGCCCCTCGGTCATAGCTGGGGCAAAGGGACAGACCCATCAGAAGTGAGAAAAACGATGAAGCTCCCAAAGCTGCCAGTGCTGGTGGGGCAGAGCAGAGGCACAGGGCTGCCCCTCCTTGGAGTGCAGGTCTCCCATCACAGTCTGTGAGTCCCTGTGCTGCAGGCAGAGCTCATAGATCAAAAACATGGATCCTAACGAGCTCAACCTCATGCTGCTGGGGGACAGCTCGCCAGCTCGCACTGGCCAGGACTTCAGCCTGACCCTACACCCCCAGAAGCCATCCACACCCTTCCCAGATCTCACCCACTGAGCTGGGCTGGAGACTGGCAGCTCTGAGCCTTCCTGCTGCTTCCAAATCATTTTGCATATGGCACATAGGAGCTTTACACAGTGAGGAGGAAAGACAACATCCCAGCCTCATTTTTAATCTACAGATTTGTTTTTATTTTTAAAACTTAAAATACTCCAAGAAACTACTGGGGCAGCAGATGTCCTTCTGGCAGAGAATTCTTTCAGCAGTGAGTGTCCCCAGGCTCCCACTGCAGTTAGCTTCTCCCTCACCAATGCTCACAAGTAAGGTAAGATACATCAAACTGTGAACCCCTTTGCTTTTCAGAGCTCCAAAAACCACCTGCCTGGGAAATTTGTATTTAATGAGCCCCAGCATGACCCCATTTGTTTCTGGTTCTCCTCCCTGCTCACAGTGCTGCAAACCAGGGGCTGCCCCAATTCCAACCCTGATTCCCAGCCAGCGTGAGCAGAGCAGGGACGATGCAGGGGCCAAGGAACAGAGCCCAGCAGAGCGAAGCCTCTGGGATAATGAAGGGTTTTGCCACTGCCACGTCTCAAAGTGCTTTAAGCATTTTCCTGCCCGTGCAGCACATGCAGATACATGTTCCTGAGAGCAGAGCGCCCCAATTAGGGCCAAATCTTGCCTGTGTCCGGGACAGGCTATCCCACAGCTCTGGGCTGTGAAGGGCTGGGAGCTTCTGTAGGACCCGGTGGGACAGCTGAGGCAGGGCTGGAACGGGGCTGCAGCCTGGGTTGGGGGTTCACTTCAGGCCAGGCTGGGCTCCCCAAGCTGACACGTGTCCAGGGCTCCCTGTGTCACACCAGCACCCACCAAAAGCCCTCCTTGGTTTTAAGCTGGGGGGTCCTGGCGTTGTCTGGCACAGGCAGCTGCCTGCTCTGGCCTGGCTGCCGCTGCCCCGGGGCTGGGGGAGGCATGCGGGGTCCCCGCAGCCGCCTGCCTGCCCCGGGATGCGGGCTGGGGGCTGGGGGAGGCATGCAGGGTCCCGCCGCAGCTGCCCCCCGCATGCAGCCTGCACAGAGCCGCGGGCGATACCTGGAGTCAAACTTTTTGCCATCTTTAAAGGTCCCATTGTAGTGGTAGCGAATGAAATCCCCCATCTGCGCCTCCCGCAGGCAGATTTTGGGAATATAGTATCTGTCTATCACCACGTCTTCTAGGGGGCCGGGGTCGCCCAGCGCCGGGGCCCCCAAGATGCCCAGGAGGAGGAGGAGGAGGAGGAGGAGGCAGCGGCTGCCGGGGGCCATGGCCATGGCGCTGGGGCTGAGGCGGCGNGCGGGGGCGGCGGAAGAGCCCGACGGGGGAAAGGAGGGGGGCGGGGGGTTCAGGCCGCCCCTTTCCTGCCTGGGACGCCCCTTGCCTTCGCTTTCCCTTCCCTTCCCTTCCCCTCCGCCCGCCCAGCCCGGCCCTCTTGGAATTTCTGTAGACGTGTCGGGGCCCCGCCGCGCTCCCCCCGCCGCGCCGAGAGCTGACACCGCGGCAGAGAACGATCCACGGCGGGAGGGGTTATTCTTTTTCCCTCTTTTGTTTTACCTCTCACTTCCCCCCCCCCCCCTCTTTTTTTTTTTTTTTTTTCTCCCTCCTTT
>VZTZ01045136.1:352884-376987 GCA_013400955.1 Drymodes brunneopygia | reverse complement strand
TTGCCCTAAACTAGGACAAGTCTCTTCCACTAAGTGGTTTCATTTTTTTTCTGTAAAAATCAGAATCTTGATCCAAATGCTTCTTGATTGAGTCTCTGGGAGTTTAAAGGTTACTTTTTAATTAAATTGAATAAATATTTTTTTTAAAGAATAGCCGTCTTCAAATTTTGTGTTTAGGGCTACTGACTGATTTTATCACCTTATCATGCTGTTGTTGAATTCAAAATCCTGATTTATACCTTGTTTTTCAAGTTTGTGGTATCTGCAGAAATGTACCTGGGAAGACACCTGAAATGAGGCGATCCAGGACTTCAGCTTTTTTGGAGATATTTCCATTGTAACAACTTGTGTACCTTCACCTGTTGAAATGGCTCTTCTTGAATGTCTTTAACTGAAAAATTGCAGACAGTACATTATTTCCTTGTCTGTCAAGCATCTGGCAATATAAACAGTGCTAATAAGCCAACAAGCATTTTTATTCTTCACAGCCCTTTTGGTTAATAATAAGCCAGTCTGGATTGTGATTACATAGAGAAAGTCGCGAGGCTCCAGATCCCTAAACTGAAATGATGGTCACATAATTTTCCAGACTGACAGATGGGGAAAAAAGGGATAAAGGAGTGCAAGGAAATAACAGGGAAATATTTTCTTTCCACTTGGAATATTCATAGTTGTCATTTACCTATTTTCAAGAAGGTGTCCTAATTTGTAGATACAAATTAGACCAAATTTATCCCCTAAGCCCTCTCCTATCCCATGTCACCTAACCATAAAGATGAGTTTCTGTGCATGCAGAAGAGATGCTTCCCATATCTGAGGAAGGGCTAACAAGTGCACTTCTCTGGGCTTTGTGTGGGAAAGTGCTTGCACAACCTACTGCCTTTATGCCTTCCTGGAGAGAAGCTGCATCCTGCACGAGGACATGGGATTGTCTCCACCTCCCAGTGTGGACTAGCTCCCAGCACTTAAATAATGCATTCTGCTTAGACAAGTGTCTTCATTAGCAGAAAATGCCAAATTAAAATAAGGCATGTGGGTGGAATTTCTCTTGCATAACTACAACAGTCCAAGCCTGAGTTAGCTGTTGCCTTTGCAGCAGATGAAGACTCATGAGCTAAACACAATGCATCCATCTGCCTCATGGTCATGTTGAGTCAGTGATTAGTGGGGCCATTTGCCTTTCCTGAGCACAGCTCAGAGGTTGTCTCTAAGGGCTTGGCTGGCTACCTGGTCCTCAAAGGGAAAAACCTTTTGGAAAAAACATGCAGCTTTGTGGCATGCAGAGAGCAGTCCACAAAGCCCAGCCCTGCTGCTCCCACAGAGGGGGATTAAAACATTTGCAGTTGTACACAGGGAACAAGTGCAAGCCTTCAGCAAGAAAAGGGGTGCTAGCAAGGCAGGGTCATGGAGGCAGAGGTACCTGTGTCAGGGTCTGGTTTGAGGGGGTTGGCTGATATGGGAAGCAGCACATGGCCCAAGTACAAGCCATTGGACGACAGGAGAGAGAATGGGACTTATGCTTTGCTGAATTCTAATTTGGAAGCCTTTTCCCCTTTGGATAATGGAGTGTATTAAGTCTAAGACTATAAAAAAGAAAAGAGGAGCTTGGGTGAAACCCCAAGGAAGGGCACAGAGGGTGTTTGTGGTGTGATCTCACCTCCAGAAGAGATTATTTCCTTCAACATCCCTTCCATTGTTCCTGCTAGGCTCCTGCAAGGGCACCAGAGCCCCAGAGGCTGCTGGCCCCATGTATCATGGCTCTAGATGGGAAGGAAATAATAGAATGCGTTGGGTTGAAAGAGACCTTAAAAATCCTCTGTTTCCAACACTCCTGCCACGGACAGGTACACCTTTCATGAGACCAAATCCTTGGAGCTAATTCCACATGCCCCCAGAGCTAATGTTTCATCTTAGAAAAAGTGTTAAACCTATCTAGGCTTTGAAAACACAGTGATATCAAATCTCAGTTTAAAACAATTTATGCATAGACCATAATAACATTTTAATGGGGAAAAAAATACACAGTCATTTCAAGCTTGAGGAGTCTAAGTACTATGGTTTTGTATAAATGGCTGATATGTTATTTGTTTATTGGGCAATCTGCTTTTTTATATTGTTTGTCAGGCTATATAATTTTAGGTGAAAGCTTTTTAGCATGCTGCACCTGCCAGAAGAACTTTCTTTACACACAAGTTTCTGCTCCGGTGTGCATAGAAAATAGACCACTAATTGCCTTCCTACCTGCTCTACCACTGTGAAACAGAACCTGGTTGCTCTGTAAATTAGGCAACCATATTAATGGTGCTGCTGCACAAATCAGCTGAGCACCACGTAGTTGATTTCATTTGAGGTTCACAAGAGGATCATTTAGGTTAAGAGGCCAGTTTTGGCAACAGTAACATTCTTTTATTAAATTGTAGGTTTCCTAAGCACAATGGGGAGCAGGAAGCGATCGCTCCATAGGACACCAGCCAAGAATGGGAGACTGGAGTCTTCTACTGGGTTTCTATCTTGGGACAGGTTCCTTCCTTCTTTCCTTCCTTCCTTCCTTCCTTCCTTCCTTCCTTCCGGAATTCCTTCCGGAATTCATTCCTTCCTTCCTTCCTTCCTTCCTTCCTTCCTTCCTTCCTTCCGGAATTCCTTCCTTCCTTCCGGAATTCCTTCCTTCCGGAATTCCTTCCTTCCCTCCTTCCCTTGAGCCTTTGTGTGTCTTTGTCTGCTCTGGGTCTTTGGACTGCATATTACTCCAAGAGGAAGTCACCTTCTAGTTTGAGCTTGTGGTGGGACCATATGGCCCAGATGGCTGTGGGGTTTCTGAAAGCTTCTTTGCTAGAAGGTGATGTCTCACTTCCTTCAGTTGCTATGATGAAATTACTCTGGCCAAGGTTTCTCCAACGCCATGTGGATTTTATTGACTGTGAAAAAGTGTTGTAGATGCAGTGTAGGAGAACTGACTCTAATCAAAAGATCTAATGGTCATACCTGGCTAGAAACCTGGTGTCTGGGTGTTGCTGTGTTGTAGCACACCGAGCGCCGTTTTAAGGCTCAAGCGTTCATCTGCTCCTTGGCAGTGCAGACACCAACTTTGTCAAGGGCCGCTGCAGGCTACCCAGAGGTTTTACAAACTGAAGTGAGCTGAGAGTACCGAGTGTCTCACAATCCCCCTGCAGGCACTATGTGCTCACTGTGCCGCCTTGGACTCGCTACCTGCTCACTAAGAGCCAAGTCCAGAGGTGCCCTTCCAAGGATCAAATGCCCTATGCATTTCTTATCCATCAGGATGCACTCTGATCATTCAACTCTCCCTTAATGTACTACAAGACCAAGCACTCTCCTAAGTCACACCGAGTGTTTTCTGACTGCTGCTTTTTAAAGCCTCTTGTTATTCCCAAAGCTTGGACCAAATACTGAGTTAATGATTACTGGGTGAAGTTTCAGTGGTTATTTTGAGGGGACAACCTTTTCCAGCCTTCTGGACACCTGGGGCAGGACATTTAATCAATGTCTTTGTCCTTGTCAGCTGATGCATTAAATCAGGTGATGTTCAAGTACATAAAATCATTTCAAACATTGACAATGTGCTTTCCAGTGTGCAGGTAAGGAGCAATAAAACCTACATGCATCATTCAGAGAATAAAAATCAAGTCAAGTTTTTAATTAAATGTGCCAACTTCTACCCATTATATGTGTGCAGTTCATGATCGCTTCATAAAGATACTGGTTTTTTTTTTAGTCTTCTATGTAACTGTGGATTTAAACCACAGCTTTATGAACTTGAGCTGGACTTCAATTTCAAATCTTATACAGAAAAAAATATATAAATACTGAACAGAAGTAGTATACAAAATAAGGATATTGATATATAATTAAGGGATTTGGAAATACTAGATGGAAATATAATTAAGAAGATTAGAATAGAGAAAGAGAAAGTGAAAGTAAGTGAAAGAAACTGATAGAAGGCAAGGCAACGGGCAAGAAGGCAAGCAGAGGAGTTTTGCAGATCAGTGGAAATATTCTAAGTACATGGGTCCTTAATATGTCTAAATTGCACTTAAAACCGTGTATTGTAAATAAATAAGCAAAGCTATGAGATGTTACACTGTACAGGAAATATTTAGAATATTTTATATACAATGGAAAACAGTGGTCATTGCCATTGAGTAAGTGAGAAATCTGTATTATTTAACTGGCTCTACTTACCTTTGTCATAGTGAGTTATCTGTGAGAAAATTCTAGTTACTTTTCCTTCATTTTTTAATACATGAGAGGCCCTAGAAAGTTTTCAGAAGGTGAATGTCTCAATTTAAAAAATATATCATTATTTCAGTATTTAGAATTCAATCTATGTTAATGAATGAATGAACCTGTAAGGTGTAGATGGATACAGTTCTCTTCCCCTGTTGGATAAACATAAGAACTAGGGCCGTTGCAGTGTATTACACAGGCAAGGAATTACAAGCAAGGAAGGTGACTGAACAGCTTCAGTGATACCACATCGGTATACTCTGTGACACAGCATTTTGTCTGCTGCCCTCCTCCTCTTCCTTCCCAGGGCTCTTCTCTTATCTATAATATGTTATAGACAAACTCAGTTAAAAGAATGCTGCATTTGTTCTACTTTGCCTCTGTAGGTCCTTGAGTCCAAGACTTATTCACTGCTGATTTTAGAGCACTCCTGCTCAGAGGACAGAGATGGGTTTTCTTGTGGATTTCTTCCTAGCACTTCCCTCTGTGGAGTCTGAAAGTTTCACAGAACCTCCATAGATGACGTGGTATCAGTTATGGAGGGAAGAATGAAATCTGGTGCCTTGATTTTCAAACGGATTTCAGTCACTGTATAATCACATAAATACCTTCTGCAATCCATATTAGATCAAGTGTCATAAGGCTAAAATGTCTCCACTAATTCTTAGTGTCAATTTGAAGTGCTCAGAAGTGGTACTAGACCCATCAGCTAAGAAAAAGCCTGTGTGGACAGTACTGGAGGGGGTCAAGACACTTCCAGAGCCCACTTCTTGTGTCATTGGGTGTTCACAGCCAGATTCCCCAAAAGTTTCCCCTTCTCTTGGGAGTACCTTGAGCTGCTGCAGACCAGATGTCCAGAAAAGAAAGGTTCTTGCTGCTGGAAACCCATTCTGGAAAACTTAACCCAAGAGATTGATCAAGGTTACATCATGTCCCTTTGGTCAGACCTGCCGGAGCACAGCCCAGGTCCTGCTTCCCACTTGGGCAGAGGGATGGTGAGAGCTCAGCCTCCCTCCCTCCTGGCCTCTAGACCCATGTTTTTCACTGTAGGCAGGAAGGACAGAGTGGACTTTCAAATGCTTTTCTCCGAAGAGTGTTCACCCTACTTGTCTTTCGCATAAATCATGTTCTTTGTTCATGCCCAGGGCTGGAGGATGGAGCATGAGAAATACCTCCCAACTTTTCAGCTGCAGGGCTCACAACTGTCACATGGTGAGCTCTCATTCAGTCCTCAGGTCCAGGGCAGGGATCTGCTCATTCTTGTGATCACGTAAAAGATTTGGCTGCTAAGTTTTAAGACGAATCCATGGAACCTGTGTGATGTGCAGCTGTTCAAAGTTTGATTAAATGCAGGCAGCTTTGCACAGAGGGATTGGTCTGGAGAGATATTGCTGTGGGACAAAATCCCAGCAGAAATTCTAACAAACTTAAATCCAGCAAAGAAACATAGCAGCGAAGAAAACAGAGCAGGAAAATTCTGTGCAGGGTTGGTCTCTTCAGATATCAGCTATTCCTGTCCTCCACTCTTGTTTGGGGTCAGCCATACATCTTCATTCTGCTTTCAGAGTCTTGCAGAGGGGGCAATGACTCCACAGTCTCCCCACATGGGTAGCTACTGTGCATCACCATTTCCCAGCTTCACTTTCATACCAGTCCAAACAATATTAAGGAAAGTTTCCCCACATGGTTGGTGAAAGGTAGAGATACAGAGTGGAAAATTTCAGCTCAAATAGTTGAAGTCCGGCAAAGTTACAATGGACAAACAAGAGGGGAGGACTATGGTGAGAACTGCCAGGTGCCACCTGCGTGGCCAGGTTCTGTCTGAGCCCCAGACCTGATGTACTGCAAAGAGCCTGGGGTCTAGGGGAAAAAAAATCAAGCAGTCAGGAGATGTGAGGAGGAGTTCTTTTAGGCTGATGGTTCTACCCTGAATTTCTCTAGCTGTAACTTTCTGGATAAATATACGTATATATACATATTGATTTTTTTCCTATTTCTGTCCAGTATAATAAACTTTGAATAGAAGACAGAAAACTGTGTGGGGCAAATAACATGAAAGAGCTGTGTTTTCAGCGAGAAGGTTTACAGTATTCAAAAGTAATTCCTCAACTCTTCTTACAAGACAATGAAATTGTGCCTCCCTAGTGATAACGAAATAATTTTAGGGAAGACGGAAAAAAAACTCAAGGGTGCAAATTAGAAAGCATAAAAAGAGACTACATATAAAAAAGACTCTACTATCATCAGCTTTCCCAAGGCAAATTCCCTATATATTTTCTGGAAAAGGTCCTGTTTAAAATGGTTGCGTAAACATGCCTTCCTGCAGTTCAAGCTCTCTTCTCTCACACCTACAGCGTGAAGAAGCTGATGTGTGGTGGGAAGAGCAAACTGAACCTGCTGTGTGCCAATGCTGAATTGCACAGAGGCCTAAAAAAGCTTCTTGCCAAAAAAAAAGCTGATGAACCAGTCTTACTTTAGGGCAGGTGGAATAGTTCGTGCTCTCATTTTTATCGTTAGCTCTAAGAGGGAAAGACAGATTTGTTTTCACATGGTTATTGATTATTAACCAGCTTTGTGAAAGGTTACCTTTCTGCTAGATACAGCCGTGGTGGGGGGTTAAAAATCAATCCCTGGGAAAACTTTGTTTCCCAGTCCACATCTCCCACTGCGGTCCCTTGCCATGGATAGAGTTTATCCATGTTGGTTTGAGCACAGATGAAAGAGAAAAAGAGATTATTGTCAATATGCTCCACTCACCTTCAATACTTCTTGTCTGTCTAAATGTGGATTCCAGAAAAGGGTTTGAGCACTGAGAAGTTGTTAGATATTATACAGATGGAGAAAATCAAACCAGATTACTTTAAGAAGTGTGACTGAACTATACTCCTTACTATTTTACACTCTAATTAGACAGTCAGGAAGGTGGGAGGAATGATAAAACTGTCATCAGTTGTAACAGGAAAGGAAGCTAATTGAGTAGGGCTCCACAAATTATTTGTGTTGAAAGGCAAACAAAACGCTCCTGTCACCTTTCCTAGGGAAAAAGGTAATACTGCATCCAGGTGGCTTTACATTTCACTGATCTCAGCAGCCTGCAGTGATGTCTGTCAGACACTACTGGGGAAGACTTCCAAAGAACAGTGACTCACATCAAACCCCTGCATTAACCATTTAGAGGTGGGAGCATTGCAAAAATTTCAAGAGGAGTGTTGTATATGTTGGCATACATTTTAAAACCACAGAGATATGATGTTAGGCATCTGACTTTGCTTTCCAAACCCCTGGCCATTCAGAGATTTGTATTATATTGCAGTTCTAGGCTTCATATAATATGGAATAAGAGTCAACCATGCAGATTGTCTCTTCTTTGTCAGACAAACACCAGGCTGAAGGAATGTGATCAGATCTTGACAAGTCCTTAAAACATACTTGAATCTAATATGTTAACTCAAGTATTGCAGTGCAGTTACTGTGTGATGCTACTGCAGGATGGCAGCAGCTGAGTACCTGAAGCATTTGTTACTGCTGCTCAAATATCTGAACTCCTGGGCTTGTGTGGAGGACAATTACAACCTGCTGTTCTACTTTTTGTCTAATCTCTTGGAGTAGCAAGCTTACTGTAAGAATTTTTGTTTATGTGCACAAATATCTTAAGAGTGAGTGTCAGAGGATGGAGTCAGAGTCTTTTCAGTGGTGTACAGTGACAAGACAAGGGGCAACAGGCACAAACAGAAACATGGGAAATTCCATTTGAATATGAGGAGAAACTTCCTTGCTTTGAGGTTGACAGAACACTGAAGCAGGCTGCCCAGGGTGTTGTGGAGTCTCTTCTGGAGATATCAGAATCTGAAGGTTGTTCTCACCCTGAACTACAGCTGTATTAATGGTTTTGGGACCATACATCAGGCACAACACCAAGCTGGAAGTGTGAACTTTCCAGCTCCATGGATGAAGTTGGGTGATTTAAGCAAATGTGCCAGCCATAAATATCCCCAGGTTATGAGGGACTTCTACAGTCCTTTAAAACTTCTTAGAGCAGGTAAAATACAGTATCTCCAGCTGAACTGCAGCATACATCCAGGCAGGCTATAAAGTGAGGGAAAAATCTACCTGATCCATTGTTAATTTGTTCCTGTGTGCAACATGTCCATTATCTGTTTTCAATGGTTAAAACTTGACTGTACATCTATCAATGGGAATACAGATGTTTGTATCAGCCATTTTTTCTTCATGTGGTTGCCTACATACTGAGGATGGCCAAGTTTCTTGTCATTCCAAGCCTGCCAAAACCAGACTTGGGGAGTAAAGACAGGGGATGTCCTCAGCAGGGAGATGACAATGTATGTACAGGAGAACCTGGGCTCACCATCCAAAGTCCACATAAGAGCTAGAGGCAGCAATGCACCTTTTAATTTTTTACATTATGCCTACACATCACAAAGTTCTTCTAGCTGGAAAATTAAGACTGTTTAAATGCAGTCAGCTGCGGGGTCAGCAGTGTCTCACACAGCAGCTCTTAATCTGGGAAACACTTTGTTGCAAGGTGGTGGGAGGCAAAACGTTTACATAAAGTTTCAGGGAAGACTTAAAATGTGGAAAAATCAGCTGAGAACTATTACCTTCATAGCACTTGGGAACTCCTTGGAGCAGAAAATTCTGGGAGTTTAGTAGAAGATGTTTTGGTGTCTTGTCTCATACACACATGCTGCTTCAACTGTCTTGGGTGATGCACGTAAACAACATTTAGGGACGCATTGGTGTCTGCCGAGCCCGGTTCTGGGGTAAGTTGGGCCATTGGCCATTCCCTTAATTGCCATCGACCTCCTCCATCACCCATTTTCCACACCAAGTGGATCATTTTTCACTCCAGTGGGACCCATTAACTGCTCAGAGGCCTCTCCTGGGAACCCACAGCTGTGAAAGGACTCAAGCCAAGTATCGGTTATTGCCTTCCTGGTCGAGGAGGCAGGCAGAGGTGATTCCTGGGATCTGGCTCCAACTAGGCTCACCTCTTCAGTCTTACCTTCCCCGGGAACGCCGGGCTGCTGGACATCACCACCCCAGGACGTGGCCGGGGTCGCCAGTGCCCGGATACCCAGCGGGGCCCTTTTCCTACACTGCAGCTCGCCACTTCGTTGTCAGAACGGCAAAGCGTGCCCTTATCGCCTGCTCACACAGGCAGAATGAAAGAGAATTAGCTCTAAATTATACGAAATTCATTTGCTTTGGAGGGTGAAGTGTTTGCTCTGTTTAGAAACGTTCGTTATAGAGAGAGGACCGCATTAAGACGCCGGGTAATGGTCCTCCCAGGAGATGAATCAATTTGCTCTGGGTTTTATGGCCTCGGGTTTGTTTGTCCGCGCCGATTCCCCGTGGAAAATCCGGAGCAGTAAATGCTCCAGGTAACAGATCTCTGGGCAAGGGGCTGTGGTTTCTGCTCGGGGTCTGGGCACAAGACGTCTCCGGATCAAAGGACACCTGTGCGTGCCGGAGACCTGAGTGGAGGCATCTCGGGCGCAGATGCGGAACCACCACGAAAGGGAGCTGCGCATCCCCACTGTTTGCGAGCCTCGCCGGGCCGCGTACCCTGCCCGGAATGCCAGGGGATGGAGGGGGAGGGTGCCGGGCGCAGGGAGCCCGAGCAGCAGCCATGTCTATCTGTAATTCCTGCTAATAAAATACTTTTTCACTATCCGCACTGTAATTGGTTTACAGCCTTTTTTGTTTATTTATCCATAAGAGCTGCTGTTAAATGGCTTGGGAAAGCAATCGCTTAATGGCTCAATATTGAATCAAAGGCTCTGTGTGCTTTCTAAGAGATGGGGGACCCGCGCTAGTTCAGAGCGGAAACTCGAAGTGTAATGGACTGGGCGGGTTTATGATCCCACGGAGCCGGGCGCAGGAGCGAGGGACCGGGAGCCTCCTGCCTCGCCGCTCAGGGTGTGTATCACCACTGGCCGGGCCGGGCCGGGCGGAGCCGAACCGAGCTGAACCTAGCCGGGCCGAACCTAGCCGAGCCGGGCCGGGCCGCCCGCAGCCTTCCCACACGGAGCCGCGGGAGCGCGCCCCGACGGCGGCAGCCGGAGCGCCGGTGTCGGGGAAGCGGCGGCGAGAGGAGGCGGGCCGAGCAGAGAGGAAGCGTGCCTGCAGCCGAGCAGGAGAGAACGGCCTCCGGGCCGAGAGCAGGGAGGCAGGGAAATGATCTTTGTCCCTTACGGTAGCTCTCCGCCTCCTCATAGCCTCGTCACCAAGTCAACCGGCACCAGCTCGGAGCGCATTATCTCCGAGGGTCAACACATTGCAGCCCAAGCCGCGGGGAAGGCTCCCAAATTTACCCCTTGGACAAACAATCCACTGCCTATCGCTCGCTCTGGTGATAGCACTGTGATCCCCCACCGGCCGGAGCTGGGCTTCGCCCAGGGCTCTGGAACATGGGTACCCCCAGGGAGCGCCCTGCCTGTCCCTGGACACCCGCATCCCTAGGCGAAATGCCCAAGCAGCCAAAAGTGCCCTGTCACCAAGCCCCCCCCAGGAGCCGAGTCCACCCCGGCCCTCAGAGGGTTTTCCTCTCTGTGCCCGGGGGACGCTGGAGGATGAGCAGCTCCTGGGCAAGCGAGGGGGAGAGGGAAAAGATGTATTTAAGGACCATCCCGGATGGTCCCGGAGCGCCCCGGGCATCGGCACAACCCCCTGAGCCCCCGCTGGGCTCCGCAAGCCCACCGCCGCGGGGCTCCTCACCCCAAAGCAGGGAGCAGCACCCGGCAGAAGCGTATGGGGTCCCGGGGCCGGCCCGGCTGAGGGGAACGAAGTGGGTTGCGGGACCAGGGCCACCCCGGGTGGCCTCCTACGGCCCGCGCCCCGCCCCGGAGGGTTGCGGGAGGGCTCACGTGGGGGAGAGGCGCCTATGGGGAGGCGGCGGGAGCCGGGCAGGGCGGTGGGGCCCGGCGGGGCCGCCAGCTGTCAAAGAGGCATCCCGGACTGCGGGAGCGGGAGCAGCCCTATGTGTCCCTAAGCTGCGAAGCCCCCCGGCCCCGCTCGCCATGAACACCGAGGAGCAGTATTACGCCTCGGCGCAGCTCTACAAGGAGTCGTGTGCGTTTCAGAGAGCCCAGGCGCAGGATTACAACCCCAGCCCCCCCGCCTGCCTGTACATGGGCAGGCAGCAGCAGACTCCTTATCCCAGCGCCTTAGGGGCTCTCGAGCAAGGCAGCCCGCCAGACATTTCACCTTACGAGGTGCCCCCCATCACTGAGGATGCCGGGGTCTCCCACCTTCATCACCATCACCACCACCATCCTCATCTTCCTCCTCCCCACCAGGACGCGCTACCTTTCGCAGACGGGGCGGACACGGGGGCATTAGAGGAACCCCGAGTGCAGGTGCCTTTTGCCTGGATGAAGTCCACCAAATCGCACGCCTGGAAGGGACAGTGGACCGGTAAGCCCCGCCGCATCCCTCTGCCCTCCCGCCCCCGCTTCTGTCCCGCTCGGCGGTGTGGAGCCCTCCCTTGCACCGCTTCTGCTGCCACCGCTCGGATGGAGTGTGGAGAGGTCCTGGAGGGTCGTTTTCCCCTAGCCAGCCTCTCCAGACCCACTGCTCTGGGGCTGCTAGTGTTTGGTTGAACGCAGGGGAGGGAGCCGGCACTCCAGTCCCCTCCGGCGGGTTCACCGCTCCCTGCGCCTCAGCAATTATTAACGAATTATTTTTCACCAATTAACTAATTGTGGCCAAGCCGGGACGTGGTGACGCCTCCCGGGAGCTGCTTCCTCGGGCAGCACGGTGTCCCCTCGGACTCGGTGAGCTCCGCGCAGGGGCCGGGTCGCGCAGGCACCTGCGAGGTTGGAGCGGGCGGGGAAGCGGCCGGCAGGGCTGGCGGGAGGGGACAGCCCCGCTGCCCCGCGTCCCTGCGCCCCCCGTACGGCCGCGGAGCAGCCCCCGTGCCCCCAGGGCAGCCGCCGAGACCCTCTCGGCTGCCTCTCGGCTCTCCCCGGCGCAGAGCTCATCTCCCCTCCTGGACCCTCTATCCCACCCCTCCTGCTCCCCGGCGGGTTTTAGCCACAAATGCACCTCTCCAAGTGAAAAAAACAGGGCATGGAAAACAATGCACAAACGAAACAGAGTTGCCAGTGAGGGGAAGAAACTCTATCTAGGCAGAAAGTTCCGCTGCCCAGCAATATTTCTGTCTCTGCCTGCACAATGTTATCGTGTCCTGCGCCTCCGTCACGCCTATACGGCAAATATTATATTAATGGCTTTGTTCAAATAGACAGTTGGAAAAAGGACCGGAGCGTTAAAATCCCCACGAAATCGTTCGGGAATTGCATAAAGCAGCCCGAGGGGGAGGGAAGGACAGGTGGCGGTCCCCAGTCTCCCCAGAGGAGCATCCGCCCACAAAGGTAGAAGAGCGTGCTGTCCCAGGCCGCAAGACACGGCGGCAGGGATTGTGCCAGGGGGGAGGTGGGGAGAGGAAGATAGGAAATCAGATCGTTTTCCTTGGGTTGAATGAATTTCGGGAATAATTACAGTATTAATAGCCAAACTTCTGAAATGCACCTTTTTTTTTCTTTCTCCTGTACCCGAGGAATGACAAAACCAGCAGGAAAGTGAAACTTTCCCCGCGGAAGCCTAAAATTCTTTCCTGTTGTCCCCGACCCTCCCGGGAGGAGCAGGCAGCGGCCGTGCATGACCCAGTCGGTGTGATGTGTGTGCAGGGCTCCTGCCGGAGCACGCCGCAGGAAGAAAAAGGGGCACCTCGCTGTGCCGAGCGCGACAGAGCGCTCACAGCCAAACCGCGGCATATTTTGTACCCTGTATGTTGCAAACTATATGGCCCGACGATTTATTTTTCGTGGAAACCCTTGGGATTTAGGCGCCCACGGATGCTTCTGCGGGGCTTTGCGCTGTTACTGCCGGGGGAAGGCGCCCAAGGAGGCCGCGGTCGAGCCCAGCACGGTGCCACACGCCGTGCCCGGCCCCGGGCTCCGCCGCTCGCCCCGGGCTGGCCGGCCTTGTACCAGGGCCCGACAGGCTCGGCCCTCCGACAGACCCCGGGCGTTCTGCCTTCCCGGTAGCTCGAGTTTAGTCTAAAGTAACAGAACAAGGGTTTTTTTCAGATACAAACTCATGCGTACATAGGTTTAGATTTACCAACATTTTTATACATATATACATTGATTTTAATATTTATTTATACACGCACATAGATACGCACACATCATTTTGTAAACATTATATGTGTATTTAAATATATATTTTAAATACATACATAAGTTTTATACGTAGGTTTACATTTACAAACACCGTATATATAAATACAGAATCATGGGAATAAGAAGATGAGCGGTGGGAGTCCACGTAGCTCTCTTGAAATTATCATTTCATTCTGGTTGTTTAAAGCACCGTTCCCCGCAGATGATATCAACCCCAAAAACGTTCCCAGACGGGCGGTGGCAAAAGCGGCCCCGAGTTTCCGTGCCCATCTCCGGCCTCTCTCGATGCGCCCGCCTGCTCTACCCGCGCCGCAGTGCCCGCGCAGGGCTGCGGCGGCCGCGCTGGGAACGGCGATCTCGCTGCTGCCGCTTTTTACGGGAACAAGAAACCCAAGGTTTCATCAACGTGGCGAAATGGAGAGGCTGCGGTCCAACTCCCGGCCCGGCCCGGCAGGCCTACTAATTATTATAATTATTATTGCTTTGTTTTAGAGGGGTTTTTTTTGTGCGTTGGTTTTTTGGAGGTTTTCTTTTTGCTGAGGGGTTAAATTTTTCCATTTTGCTTTCCTTTTTGTCTGCGTAGTGGAGTTTTTTCTTTTTCTTTTTTTTTTTTAACCTTTCTAAAATTTTTTAAGATTTAGTTTTAACACTTAGCTGAACAATTCTGGCCCCGGATCCGGGAGGGATCTGAGTTTTCAGTGCCATGCAAACGGTGGCACGTGAGTTTCTCCCTTGGCTCCAGAGATGGCGCTTCCCTGAAAGCCTCATCGAAATAATTGTTTAAAACTATTTAGTTACTGTAAAATAAAATAACAGCAGCGGTGACTGCCGCCAGCAGCACCACCTCACTGTGCCCAGCCGGAGAGCTCCCCGAGGCCTCCCCCTCACCCCGCTTGCTTCCCCCCGCGTATCCCCCGCGCCGCGCAGGGGTCCTGGGACGCGGTCCCTGCGGCCCAAGGGGGCGGCCGGGCGGGCCCAGGCTGACTCTCGCTTCTCTCCAGGGGGATCCTACATGGTGGAACCGGAGGAGAACAAGCGGACGAGGACGGCGTACACCCGGGCGCAGCTGCTGGAGCTGGAGAAGGAGTTTCTCTTCAACAAGTACATCTCCAGGCCGCGGCGGGTGGAGCTGGCTGTCATGCTGAACTTGACCGAGAGGCACATCAAGATCTGGTTCCAGAACCGGCGGATGAAGTGGAAGAAGGAAGAAGACAAAAAGCGAGGGGCGGGCAACAGCAATGACCCCGAGCAAGACTGCGTGGTGTCCTCCGCGGAGCTCCCGACCAAGGAGGATCTCCAGCCATGCCCCGCCGGGAACCTTCCCTCGGGAGCCTCCAGGGACCTTCTCGCCCCGAGCCTAGTCCCCAGAAGGCAGCAGGACTCTCGGTGAGCCGCGGGGAGCCCCACGGCCCGGGACGAGGAAAAGGATGGGACATGGAAAAGAGCTGAGAGGCTGGCGCCGGCTTCCCTCCGCCGTGCCGTGCCGTGTGGTGCCGTGCCGTGCCGTGCCGACCCACCCCCGCCTTCCCCTGGGGAAAATCGGTGCCTCCGCTCCGAAACTCGCGTCCTCCGGAAAGTAAATATAAGATGTCCAGCTATGAGAAGGAGAGGCTCGCTGTGGGCCCCAACGCCGGAGGAGGCCTCAGGGAGCCGTCGGGAGGACGGCGAGGTGGGCGCCGCTCCCCCGGGCAGCCCGACAGCTTTCCCCGTGGAAGACGGGTCTCAAGGGACCACCGACGGTGTGGGCAACCCTGGGCGCACGGAGAGGTCTGGAAACCGGAGGAGAAGCGTGTACACGGTGCCTTTCTTGCCGCGGACAGCTGCTCGGTCGGGGCGCCCGTCCCGCCATGTCCGTCGGTCCAGAGGCGCGGACACGGACTGAGTATCCCGGACCATCCACGGCCTGGCACGCCGCCGTCCCCGTCCCTTCCAGTCGCCCCAGGGCATCGACTCTACCGAGGACTCTCTCAGGACTGTTACTTACTTCTTTGGAAACTGGAAACTGGTTTCTTTCGTTTTCTTTTGCTTTTGGGAAAGAAAGAGGGGAGGAAAGGAAAAAAAAAAGAGAAAAATATTTAAAATTAAAAAATAAAAAGCCCACGTGACCTGCGTGCAGGGTTTGTCTCCCCCGATGACCGGCTCCCGATGACCGGCACAGGTAGCCAGACCCTCCTCCGGGGACCCTGTGCTGCTGCCCGCGGCTCCGCGCCCGGCCGGGCTCCGCCGGACTCCGCGGCTCCCGGGCTGCGCTCGCCTCTTCGAGGGGTGAGTGCGAGCCCAGGGATGCAACAGAAAAAGCCGCGGGTGCTTTCCAGGCAGCGAGCAGACAGCGTGATACGTCTGGCGGGTAGGGCTGGTCCCAGGGACATTGTCCTTTGGGAAAAAGCTCCTGCCTCTCTTCCAACTCTTTCGCAAGCTCGGACTCTGCCTTGGAGAGGAGAAACCTCTCTGCAGCACGAGCTCCTGTCCCGGCGTGGCTCTCTGAGTGGTTTTTCTCCGCAGACTTGTTTTTACACCCCAGCAGAGGCACTGCACAGCACCGGGGACTTTTCCTGGGCGCTGTTTTTCGGCCCGGCCCATTGTGCGGCCGAGCTCGGCTCCCCCGGGCCGCAGCGGGAAGAGAGCCCGGCCGGGGCTTCCCTGCGGGAAGATGGGTAGCGGAGTCCGCGCCGCCCGCCCCGGGCCCAACCTGCGTTCCCTGCTGCCAGGAACAGCTTCCCCGGCCCGACAACGGCGGGGACTCCAGCTAAGTGGGGAACAAATCACAGCCGAACTAGAAACAGAAAACGCCGGTTGAAGCGAAGCATGAGCTGTTCGGTTCGCTCTCGGTCAGGCGGATCTCCTTCTTTCCTCGACGGGGATGTTCCTGCCCTGCACCCGGCAGCAGCAAACCCTCGAGCATCCCTCGGGGACCGCCACAGTCCCTCCCGCGCTGAGGGCCCGGGAGTGCCATGGAAGGAGGAAAATGAGGAGGAGGACAACCTGTCGCACCCTGGCCAGAGGATGTTCCCAGTCTCTCGGCTGAGAGCGAGGGGGAGAGCAAACAGCTTGACACAGCTCTTTGGGGTTTTCCCTCTTACATAAAACTTCTAACAGTAAGATGGAGACTTGAACTGACGGTGTAATTTGTCTCTTGCTTTTCTTTCCTCTGGGGACATTAAGATCTGTGTGCAAACAGGAGTATTTTTTGGTAATTTTTCCTGCAAGTTGCCTGAGAAATTTATCATCCGAGCCTGTATTCATTCAAAATGCAGTCAATGAGTGAGAACTTTTACTAATCGTTATATAAGCAAAATTCAAATAAAGCTGTTCTGCTTAAGAAGCAAAGTACCATATTAATTAAAGTAAGATTTCTCAAACTTTTGAGGGACATGAAGCCACTTTTAAATCTCAGAATTTTTAATCACTATTCATAAGCATTAGCCTGTCCCTGGTAACAAGAAGTGGAACAATTTCCATGTACCTTTTACAATGTCTGGCACTGACATTAAAATTCGAGAGCCACTATAAAAACAGATCCAGTTGCAGAAAGAATGTCTCTCACACAAAATACCCCGATTTTATTCCAAGATTTGTAGAGCACAATGCCCTCGCTGAGCAGCATACACGGTAGCTGAAACGTTGTCTGTCCTTTCTTTAGTACAGTGCATTCCGTTTTGATTTTCTTTGTGCACTGCTCTGAAAACGAAAAACATGCACAATTGATATGAACCGTTTGATCACGATGCCAAAGTGTTTTTATTAGTAGAAGCAGAATCAGAACTGCATGGTTTAGTTTTAATGAATGGAGTATATTTCTTCTAAGAGCTGACATAGCTTATTGGTTTAGCACTTACATTTACATATATTCACCTTTTTTACAACTGCACCAATGGAAAAATTAACATTAACTAAATCAAGACAGCTCTGGGACCTTGTAGAGCCAAAGATTCATGGTAACTTCACCTGACAGAACAGCCAACCTGACACAGTGCTGGGGAAAGGCAATGCTGACATGGAGAGTTAGAAGCCCAACAGAGTTCTTGAGCAATGTCAGCTCACCAAAAGCAGTTGTCCAGATATATCCATCTACCTAGCAGACACCTCCCCTTATGAAATAGTTCATGATTTGTTTGTAATCACCTTTAACCCTAGGATAGAATAGGCATAAAACATTCTCAAGATGCTTTAAAAGTTAGCCAAGAGATAATGAAGTGTGAGATGTCTTTTTATTTCCTTCTTGGGCAATAGTGAAGTCTTTTAGGCAAGTGTGAGGGAGGTATGCTTTTTGAACACAAAATTGTATGTATTCAGTGTTAATTATTTTAAAGAAAAGTTAAGCAAGATTCAGGGCAAATTTCCTGTCCCTGGCATCCACCTCATCAGGAATTATGGAGACATCAGTTCTACCTATGGCTCCAGGGAAGATAGTGAGGCTGCGAGTCTTGATGGAGCTTTGAACAGGCAACCGCTGCTGCTGCTGCTTCCCAGATCCATTCCGCAATACCGCAGTGGAAGTGTTCTTGTCCTGCTCCTGCACTACTGAGATACTGATTGCTATGCCATGGAAGACCACAAGGCAGGACCTCTCCATCCTCCAGGCAGGGCTGAGCATCTGAGATAAATTGCACACTGATGGGCAAACCCTGGCAGCAGCTTGGGGCTGCTGGCACACACGGGCCAGAGTCTGCTGCCAACTCTGCCTTACCTACCCCCAAACAGGACCATGTCCCACCATCCTGCAGCAATGGCCACATGCAAAGTAGGATTGCAAGGCTCTACTTGTCTCCTCTATTACATACCCACTATTTTTGCCTGAAATTCTCTCCATTTATGGGTAATTATGCCCATAAATCAATTCTGAAAGCAGTGATTTCACCTGAGGTGAAAGACTTTCCAGTCAGACACGGAAGGCTGCTACCTCCCACTCTGTGGTTGCTGCTGCTGCTGCCATGAACACAGCTGAAGAGAGATGTTGCAGTCTGAAAGAAGAAATATTGCTCAGAAAGGCTTTGGTGCTTTGAAATGCAACCAGGAATGAGATGCCAGCCCTGCAACAACCATCAAAGCAGGGCCTGGTGGCCTGGGCAGTGCACCTCATGGTCTGTCCTCCACACAGGGCAGAGTTGGCTGAGGGTTAAGTGCTGAGTGTCAAGGCTTGTTTTGGGAGCAGAAAGAAATGCCATGGTGCTCCCTTTACTTGTTACAGCTTAGAGAAATCTTTACACATAAGCACAGGCAAGCCATGCAAACACACATGCACACACATGGCTTCCAAAAAATTGTGACTCAGAAAGGTAATTCCCTGTCTGCTTTCTTCTTCCCTGGATGGGGATAGGAATGGCCAGATCTTTAAGGATATTTTCTAGAGCAACCAGGAAGAAATCTAGGGAGGACAATGAAATGAAATGAAATGAAATTACAATGAAATGTGGAAACACTGCAGCGTCTGTGTTAGCAGTGAACACTATCTACTTTCACTTACCCATTACTTAGACTCATTTAACACTTAACATTTATCATGGCTGCTCCTGTCCCACTGGCTCCCAGCACCTTTTCCAGTGTCTTTCCATACACTATGCCAGCACCAATGTGCCCCAGCAGTGCTTTAACTGCAAGTGCAAGGAATGGAATGGTGGAGCAAAGGGGAAAGTGCTTGGAGGCAAGGCTTCTCCTGATCTCTGCCTTTCTGCATCTCCTCTTCTTCCACCACTTGCTGTTTTGGTATGCAGCTCCTCTGTTCCCTAGAGCTTTTGGGATCACAACATATGCAGGAGCAAATAAAATGCAGAGGAAACGAGCTCAGTCCCTCTCTGCCCAGCATGCTGCAGTGATGAATCAGGCCTGGCCAGCCTCATTCATGGAGTAGGAAACTCAAACACGTGGTTCCTCTACTATAAGGTCTGACGCACTTACTGACTCGTATCAGGGCTTGTTCCAGAAATCATTTGCTTCCAGCAGCAGCACCACTGCAAGGAGAGGCTGGACCAACAAGGCAAGAAGATTGCAATGACCACTGCAAATGCAATGCATTTGCTAAGGAGCATTGGCAAAGAGGAAGCTGCTGGGCTTTGTCTCATAGCAGAGAACAACAGGAACAATGAGCTGCTGACAGTGGCAGCTTCATTTTCTCCCTGTTCTTTGACCCAGATCCAGGAGGAGAAAAGCATCTGCTCAAAGAACCCTTGGCACAGTGATTTAAGATTCAAAAGTAAAACACATTCAGCAGGCTCAGAAAGCTGAGTGTGTAAGGGTTCGTGTCTCTACTTCCAGGGCTAGATTTGGTGGTGGATACTGGAAGAGCTGTCTTCCAGAGCAATTGGTAGCACTCTGGTGTTCTGTTTGAGCATGAGCAGTGTGTGCCATAATATATTCAGCTGTGCCTGCCTTGGACAATCCCTGCAGACCTCAAAGCACCGAGCAGAGGCAGGCAGGGATTAGTGACTTCACTGCTGTAAGAAGAGGTCAGAAACAGGGTATGGAGCTCCCCTTGGAGAGAACAGAGGGCACCTACAGCCCGTGCTGGCAGACCAAGCTGCCTCAGGACCAAGGTGGAGCCAGGGGAGGTATACCAGGCCCTGGACTGTGCAGAGACTTGTGTTTGAACACCACTTCCCTGGGCCCAAACCCTTCTCCAGAGAAAAGCAAACAGTTACCTGTTGGGAGCCTCAGCTGGGTGCGGCATCGTAGGGCTCCAAGTCATGTTCTGAGCACAAGCCCTCCTGGAGAGGAGGCTGAACCTCCCTGCAGCAAGCAGCAGCAAAGCAGCCCCCTTGCATTCTGGTTTTTAACAACATTTCAGCACGGCAGCTCAGGTCCCTCTGATTCAAACACGTGCCTCTCACTCCCTGCCAGGATTCCAGCCAGGAGAGCTGATCTCTCATCTGGTATGCCCTCTCTCCTTTTCCGCTGCTAAGCCCTTGGTGGTGAGTCAGTATTTGGCTAAGGGTGAGACTGAATGAGGTGACATTGCTCAAGATAAGGTGGCAGAATAGCAAGTCTTGTTTTGGGATTATTATTTTTTTAATCCATTTTGTAAGCTGAATTTTTATCCAAAAAAAAGAAAATTGTCAATAAACGGGGAGGAGGGGGAAATCCTTTTTTCTTTGAAGGCATCAAATCATTTACCCTGGAATGGACGTGGTAGAGCTTGTTGTTAAAATCAGGCTGGTTCCTGGAGTCGTGTTTGGAAACCTGATCACAACTTCACCTTCTGCTGCCACAACACCAATGGTTTGTTATATTCATCCCACATACTTTAGTGAGACAGTTTCACTTCAAACAGAAAGAGGTACATCTGATGGCAGGTGTGCAAGGCAGCATTTTGAGGCATGCATGAGATCAGGTGGAGGTAAAGGCAGAGGAAAGGGTCACAAAATTTGGAGCTGCTTGATCCTTTCATGACAAAAAAGGGATTCTTTAGGAGCATCCATGAAGGAGCAAAAATAGAACTGCAACTGGAAGCACTGAGCTTTCTACTCTATTCTTCTGCCCAAAGTAAGATCACTTCAGACATGTTGTTCTGTTCTCTTCACTAAGACCTACATAATTGCAGATTTCCCAATCTTCTCTGTTCCAATGCATCATTTCTCCTACCATGAGTGCCCTTTCCTAGCATCCAACCGGTCTTACATATTGCAGTTATAGCCCATGGTTTCTTGCTCTCTTAAAAAGCAGAGGATGATGTACTTCCTTTCTCTTTAAAACAGCCTCCCAAGAAGCCAAAGGAAAAGTTTTGGTGAAGAAAAATAATTTTCCAGGCAACTTCTGCCTTATTAGAGACTTTTTAGAGAAATTACTGAGAGCAGATTCCCAGAGCTCAAATGCAGAAGCTGGACAGGGTGGGCCTACAAGGAAAGTAGAGGAATGTAACTCCAGATAGTGATGGAAGGCAACACTGCCAGTGAGTGGACAGGCAGAAGGATGAGCTGACAGTGAAAGCAGGAGGGGTCAGAAGAGAGGCAAGTGAAGGCTGAAGCAGTTGGTTTGTTATGGGGAGAAGCCAGAGGGAGGCATTAATGGAGAAGGGTGAAGAAAAAGGTATCTGATGTAATGCCAAGACCTCAACAGCTACAGGATTATGACACCAATGAGGTCATTAGCTGTGAATGCCGTTTGGCTTCCAGGGAAAAGCCATGATACAGAAACCAGGTGCTTTGTGTGTTTTACTTAGCTGTTAATTGCAGCCTGCACCTTTCTTGAGAAGCTTAATTCCCCCTTGCAGTGTGATGGAGTTTTCTCACCTGTCCCCATATTCCTCCTGATCCATACACTAAACGAAAGTGTCATGATTCTGGCAGAGATTTCCATTTAATGTAGTTGCTCTGTAGTAGTGTTTATTCACTGTTACATGCAGGGTTTGTTCCAGCTGTCCCTGGTTATGACAAATCAGGTACTTACAGTTCTGCTTGCTCAGGGCTCTAGGTGAAGCTCTTTCTTGGCAAAAAATCTTACAGAGCTGCCTCGCAGCTCCTGTGAAAAATTATCCAAGTTCATTTAGATGCAGGCACGGGAAATTGTCGGAAAATCTGCAGAGATATGGGAGATAAAAATCCATTTAGGGTGTCAGATTTATGTCCTGCTCCAGCAAAATCCCATTTGCCCCTCTGTCTCCTTTTATCCCATCCCCTGAGCTTGGCTCTGAGGAGTGAGGTAAGCCACACAGCAGCACTGCTCATGGAAGATCTGGAATATCCCACCCTTACCTTAGATCACGGAGGGCTGAGAGTAGTGATAGCTTGTTGGAAAATCTTAGTGTCCGTTCTCCTCCAGAGGTGGTCACTGGATAGGTCAGGGCTTCATTTGTCACTGGTTGTAGATCTATAAACAATTGGGAGAGTGGGGGGAAGGAGGCTTAGGAGAGACAGGGCTCTTACAGGTTGGCATCAGGACGTAGGAAGAGACAAGCTGACACCTGCAGGCCATCGAGGTGGGGAAGTCAGGTCGAGGGAGACATGGTGTTTCCTCTGCACGCCTCTGCAACGCCAGCCTGGCACCGTGCCTGGTTATGGGGCAGGGAGTGCATGATGGAGGAAGATGCAGCAGGAACCAAAAAACATCCAGAGAGGGAGCAGCTAAAGAGACAGTACTTCCCTTCATGCTATAGGGAAGGAATTGTAGCTGGGAGCCAGATGAGTGACAGAGAGGAGAAGAACAGTTTGCTTTCAAGCTTCCTCTCTCCTTCAGGTCTACCTGGAATAAAACATGGGGCAGAAAGCAATGACACAGCTGGAGGAACCATCAGGCAAGGGCAGAAATGGAGAGCAACAATGGATGGGCAAGGGCCAGGAAGATGTCACACCCCAAATGAAGGTGCAGTAGCATATCACATTAATCCGAAATCCGACTGCTCCCTCTCTGCCTCCTGCTTCTGTAGCAAACAGAAGCAGCTGGATGAGACAGCTCAACTCACCAATCCAACAAAACACTCATCATCCTGCAAAAAGTGTCATGTCTTTCATTTTGGAAACAGCTCACCACACACCTGCACCTGCACTACCTTTGACACAAAGCAGGAGCTTCTGCAGGGTCTGGGAGCCAAAGAGAAGCAGGCAAGGAAGCAGAGGATAGTTACCCACGGGACCCATGGGTGCAGCATAGCTACTAGAAGAGTTCCCTCAGCTTGCTTGGGTTTCCTTTTGAGGCCTGACACATCTTGGCTGTTGGCCACCTTAATTTCTCTGCTGCCATGCCAGAAGATATCCCCCTTTTCCAGGAATCTCTCCATCTTCTGTCATCTCTTAGATAGCCTCTGCCACATCTCAATATGCTTTCTGAAGCCATCAGTCCTCGATATAGAGAGACATCCTGAAAGATGGGGGATTAAGGGAAATTCGATGAAAGGGAGCCTTCAGAGAGGCAGAGACTGTTCCAAGTGAGGGCTTGGAAGAGGCATCAAGCCAAGAGCCAGTAAAGGAGATCTAGGCCATGGTCCAAAGCTAACTGCAGCCAATGGAACTGATTTGAATGGGCCTTGGGCTGGATTCTTGAACAGCAGCTGTAAAAGAGGGTATCAAGGGTGTGATGTGTGTGGAGAACTGAGGATAGAAAAGTGAGGAGGAGGGATTTGTTCAGCCATTCAAATATGGTCTATGTAGGACATATAAAGGCTTTCTTTAGTGCCACCAGGGCTCTCCAGATGGTGTCACAGCCATTGGCAAGTCCTGCTCCATGGGGTCGTGTTTTACATGGCAGCGCTGGCTGATGTCTTGTATTGCAGCAGCAACAACTATCAGAAGAAAGGAAAAACAGTGCAGAGGAGGGAGGAAGACAAGTGGAACTGTGCTCGATGCTGCTGTGCTGCCTGCTGAGCCATCTCAAACACTTCATATTGATCCCTGATGGCACAAGCCCAGGGAGAGGAGGGAGGATGTGCCAGACTCCTCTTGTGAGGTCAGATGAAGACAGTAACACAGCTCGGAGGCGGAAACGCGTTTCGCACCGCACGCATCCCGGCGGGGCCGGGGCGGGGCCGGGAGGGCGCAGAGCCGGGCGGGACCCGACGGAGCCACCGCCGCCTCCACGCTGTCACCTGCCGGCCGCGCCGCCACACTGCANTTCCCCAATCCTGATGCTTTTGCCTTCCTGCTGAAGAAGAAAAGAGAAAGCAGTGGATCTCCTGGTACATTTCACTAGGAGTGTTCACATCTCCAGGTATCCACGTCTTAAAA